>JAWNZC010000392.1:0-63284 GCA_035771165.1 Paragorgia papillata | reverse complement strand
GTCTTAATCTAATTAAAATAACACTTTTTTTTGAGCAATTTATAACACAACTAAATGCCTTTTAAACTCCCCTATATACTATTCTGTTTTAACCCACAAAATGTCAACATTTCACTTCAATTATTGCTATAATTGTAAAAAAAAACCAACTAAATAACACCTTAATGTTCTATTAACGAAAAAATGTTTTTCTCAGACAATCATCATTGTCAAAAGTCATGGATCATTTGGCTTCCTTTTCCGGTTTTTTCCAACTCCCCCGCCCGCCTGTTCAATGTTTGTATACCATGTTTACGGTGAATTTTGCCTGGAATTGTTAATTTGTTTCATTAGACAACATTGTAAAGGGAGGGTGAGGGAGGATTTGTGTACATATCGCAAAATAGACGATGTTGAACGTGTATATTTAGAAAAGCTCAAGTGTCTCCCAACTACTTTTGAAATTGATTGTTCGAAGCGCTATTTAACTATATTGACACAAAAACATTCTGTTTCAGTAGAAGCTATACACTATACATTATAGGCGGAAAGCTAAAACAATGTTATAAGCACAGAAAGCTAAAACAATGTTAAAGCACAATTACAACCTCTTAATCACTAACATTTAGCTGGTAATATGACATTTCATAATTCAGTTAGCCCCCCTGTGAGCCTGCTGATATCCGACGCGTCTCGCAACGAAACTCACCACGGTACTTCACCAGAAAAATATGCAATAGAGCGAAGACTGTTATATAAAATGATAATCTTAAATAGACCCAAACCTCCTTGTAGTATGGTTATGTTTTGAAATAAGATAATAATGCATTTTTTAACAATTGACGCTTTTAAAATAAGTTTTTTACAACGATACTCGCTATATACTATAAATAAGTTGAATCTTATGTCTCCTTTTAATGCTACGGAAGTGAGCATCCGTCGCCGCTTAAAAGTCTATTTTTTGTAATGAAACACTAGTTAATAACATTTCATAGAAACCAACACAATCGCTGGGTAACACTAGCAAACAGCCGAAGTGACCAGTAATCGTGAAACGACACAGATTTACCGAAATAATTCCTACATGGTAATCAGTGAGTATCTGAGGTGAGTACCGTGCGAGCACAGTGCTGGCATTTAGTAATAACAACCGAATATCAAGTTACATTTGTTTAATAAATTAGCCCATTATTTCTCACGTGTTATCGCTGTGTATACTGCTACTCTCGTGCAAGATATGCATACTAATGAAAACCTAAAACAATTTTCAATATATTACGCAATTTACTTGTTTGTATTAGGTTGGTTACTGAATGTCTAAAATTCCGTGCTTTTTGATCGATATTCACGTTCTACACTATTGCAATTCCGTAGTGAAATTGAGTAACGCACAAATTCTATGGCATCTTTTGAAATTATTAAAATAATCGCTATCCAAAAAGCGTTGTTTCGCTTACATGCCGCAGAACTCATGAAAGGCTGTCGCACCTCGGGTTAACACAAAGACGTTTCAATTCCCCTTTAACGCGAAGCCGTTTAAGTGAATGGAATATATGCATAAGTTAAACTCTCCACATACTTAAAGAAATGCTCGTAATCGATTGATTTGAGAATAAATCTTAAATTATTTTTATGATAAATCAAAGTCTTTTCCAATATGCATGTTTCATGAGGCGATTCACTTTCATTGTAGTAATGTTTTCAATAATTCGTGCAAAGACGTCTTGAATCAATAAAATAAACTTTTTTTTGGAGCAATAAAAACACAACTAAAATGCCTTTAAACTCCCTATAAAACATTCTGTATACCAACAAAATGTCAACATTTCACACAATTATTTGCTATTATTGTAAAAAAAACAACTAAATAACAGCTAATGTTCTATTAACAAAAAATGTTTTTTTTTTTTTTTTTTTTTTTTTGTTTTTTTTTTTTTTATCTCAGCACAATCATTTTCAAAAGTCTTGGGACATATGCGTCCTTTTCCGGTTTTCCAACTCCCCCGGCCCCCTGTTCAATGTTTTTAAACCATAGTTTACGGTGAATTATGCTGGAATTGTTAATTTGTTTTCGATAGACAACATTGTAAAAGGAGGGGGATGGAGGGATTGTGTACATAACGCAAAATAGACGATGGTTGAACGAGGTATATTTAGAAAAGCTCAAGTGTCCCAACTATCTTTTGAAATTGATTGTCCGAAAGCGCTATTTAACTATATTGACAAAAAACATGCTGTTTCATCCAGTGAACCATACAAACACTATACATTATAGGCGGGAAAAAAGGCCCTTAAAAAAACAATGTTATAGCACCGAAAGCAAAAACAAAGTTATAGCACAAATTACAACCTCTTAATCACTAACATTTAGCTGGGGAATATGACATTTCAGAATTCAAGCTTAGCCCCCCTGTGGATGCTGCTGATATCCGACGCTTCTCTCAACGATACTCACCCACGGTACTCACCAGAAAAATATGCAATATAGCGAAGACTGTTATATAAAAATGATATCTTATATAGACTCGACCCTCCTTGTAGTATGTTATGTATGAATAAGATAATAATGCATTTTTACAATTGACGCTTTTAAAATTAGTTTTTTACAACGATACTTACTCCGCTATATACTATAAATAACGTTGATCTTAGTGTTCTCCTTATTATGCTACGGAAGTGAGCATCCGTCCCGCCGCTTAAAGTCTATTTTGTGAATGAAACACTAGTTAATACATTTCATAGAATCCAACACCAATGCTGGTAACACTAGCAAACAGCCGAGTGCGAAGTGACCAGTATTCGTGAAACGACACAGATTTACCGACAGTAATGTCCCATGGTAATCAGTGAGGTATCGTGGTGAGTACCGTGCGAGCACAGTGCTGGCATTAGTAGATAATAACCGAATATCAAGTTACAATTTGTTAAAAAATTATCCCCATTATTTCCACGTGTTTTATCGCTGTGTATACAGCTACTCTCGTGCATGATATGTATACTAATGAAAAACCTAAAACAATTTTTCAATATATTACGCAATTTACTTGTTTGTATTAGGTGTTTCTGAATGTCTAAAATTCCGTGCTTTTTGATCGAAGTTTCACTTCTTCTACACTATTGCTTTCCGTAGTGAAATTGAAATAATCGCACATATTCTATGGCATTTGTGAAATTTAATTAAAAATATTCGCAATACCAAAAAGCGTTTTTCGCTTACATGCGCTCAGAACACATGAAAGGACTGCGCCCACTCGGTTTAACAACTACACAAAGACTTTTTCAATTCCCCCTATTAACGCGAAGAGCCGTTTAAGTGAAAGGGAATATTGCATAAGTTAAACTCTCCACATACTTAAAGAAAAGCGTAATCGATTATGATTATGAATAAATTAAAATTAATTTTTTAGATAAATTCAAGCTTTTCCAATTGCATTGTTCATGAGGCGATCACTTACATTGTAGCAATGTTTTCAATAATTCGTGCAAAGACGTCTTAATCAATAAAATAACTTTTTTTGGGAGCAATATAACACAACAAAAAATTCCTTTAAACTTCCCTAATAACAATTTCTGTTTACCAAGAAAATGTCAACAATTCACTCAAGATTATGTGCTAATTATTGTAAAAAAAAACAAACTAAATAACAGCTAATGGTTCTTATTAAGCGAAAAATGTTTTCCTCAGACCAATCAATTTTCAAAAGTCCTTGGGACATTTGCGTCCTCTTCCGGTTTTCCAACTCCCCCGGCCCCCTGGTCAATGTAGTATACCATGATTACGGTGAATTTTTGCTGGAAATTTTTAATTTGTTTCATTAGACAACATTTGTAAAGAGATGGGGAAGGGAGGGATTGTTGTAACATATCGCAAAATAGACGATGTTGAACGAGTATATTTAGAAAAGCTCAAGTGACCCCCCAACTACTTTTGAAAATGATTGTCCGAAGCGCTATTTAACTATATTGACAAAAAACCATGCTGTAGTCAGTGAACTAAACACTATACATTATAGGCGGCAAGCAAAAACAATGTTATTCACTAAGCTAAAACAATGTTTATAGCACAATTAACACCCTCTTTAATCACCTAACATTTAGCTGGGGAATTATGAACATTTCAGAATTCAGTGTAGGCCCCCCTGTGGTGCTGCTGCAGATATCCGAAACGCTTTCTCGCAACGATACTCACCACGGTACTCAACCAGAAAAATATGCAATAGAGTCGAAGACTGTTATATAAAATGATTTCTTATATAGACCCTCCTTGTAGTAAAAGTTATGTTAGAATAATATAATAATCCATTTTTTACAATTGACGCTTTTAAAAATAAGTTTTTTACAACGATAACTCGCCTATATACAATAAATAACTTGATCTTAAGTCTCCTTTTATGCTACCGGAAGTGAGCATCGTCGCCGCTTAAATTCTATTTTGTGAATGAAACACTAGTTAATACATTTTCATATAAACCAACACAATGCTGGGTAACACTCAGCAAACAGCCGAAGTGACCAGTATTCGTGAAAACGACACAGATTTACCGAAATAAATCCCCATTGGTAATCAAGTGGAGTTATCGTGGAGACTATCCCGTTCGATCACAGTGCTGTCATTAGTAATAACAACCGAAAATCAAGTTACATTTGTTAATAAATTAGCCCATTATTTCCACTTGATTATCGCTGTGTAATACTGGCTACTCTCGAGCATGATAAGCATACTAATGAAAACCTAAAACAATTTTCAATATTATTACGCAATTTACTTGTTTGTATTATGGTGTTACTGAATGTCTAAAATTCCGTGCTTTTTTGATCGAAGTTCACTTCTACAATATTGCTTTCCGTAGTGAAATTGAGTAACGCACATATTCTATGGCATTTGTGAAATTATTAAAATATTCGCTATCCAAAAAGCGTTTTTCGCATTACCATGCGCAGAACACATGAAAGTGCTGTTCGCACCTCGGGGTTAACACAAAGACTTTTCAATTCCCCTTAAACGCGAAGAACCGTTTAAGTGAAGGGAATATTGCATAAGTTAAACTCTCCACATACTTAAAGAAATAGCGTAATCGATTGATATGTGAATAAATTTAAATTATTTTTTTAGGATAAATCAAGCTTTTTTTCCACTTTGCATTGTCATGAGGCGAACACTTTCATTGTTAGTATGTTTTTTCAAATAATTCGTGCAAAGACGCCTTAATCAATAAAATAACTTTTTTTGGAGCAATATAACACAACTAAATGCCTTTAAACTCCCTATAACAATTCTGTTACCAACAAAATGTCAACATTTCACTCAATTATTGCTATTATTGTAAAAAAAAACACTAAATACACAGCTTAATGTTCTATTAACGAAAAATGTTTTCTCAGACAATCAATTTCAAAAGTCTTGGGACATATGCGTCATTTTCCGGTTTTCCAACTTCCCCCGGCCCCCTGTACAATGTTGTAATACCATGTTTACGGTGAATTTTGCTGGAATTGTTAATTTGTTTACATTAGACAACATTGTAAAGGGGAGGGGAGGGAGGGATAGTGTACATATCGCAAAATAGACGATGTTGAACGAGTATATTTAGAAAAGCTCAAGTGTCCCAACGTACTTTTGAAATTGATTGTCCGAAGCGTTTCTATTTAACTATATTGACAAAAAACATGCTGTTTCAGTGAACTTAAACCCTATACCTTAAGGGCGGAAAGCTAAAACAGAAGTTAAAGCACAGAAAAGCTAAAACAATGTTAAAGCACAAATACAACGCCTCTTAATCACTAACATTTAGCTGGGGAAATATGACAATTCAGAATTACAGTTAGCCCCCCTGTGGTGTCAGCTGATAATCCGACGCTTCTCGCAAACGATACTCACCACGAACTCACCAAGAAAAATATGCAATAGAGCGAAGACTGTTATATACAATGATATCTTATATAGACGTCGACCTCCCTTGTAGTATGTTATGTTTGAATAAGATAATAGAGCATTTTTACAATTGACGCTTTTTAAAATAAGTTTTTTTACAACGATAACCGCTATATACTAATAAATAACATTGATCTTATGTCTCCTTTTATTTATGCTCAACGGAAGTGACCAATCGTCGCCGCTTAAAGTCTATTTTGTTGAATGAAACACTAGTTAATACATTTCATATAAACCGAACACAATGCTGGTAACACTAGCAAACCGCCGAAGTGACCAGTATTCGTGAAACGCCCACAGATTTACCGAAATAATATCCCATGGTAATCAGTGATTATCGTGGTGAGTACCGTGCGAGCACAGTGCTGGCATTAGTAATAATAACCGAATATCAATTTACATTTGTTAATAAATTAGCCCATTATTCTCCACGTGTTATCGCTGTTAATACTGCTACACATCGTGCAATGATATGTATACTAATGAAAACCTAAAACAATTTTCAATATATTACGCATTTTACTTGTTTGTATTAG
Source organism: Paragorgia papillata (assembly GCA_035771165.1). NCBI lineage: Eukaryota > Metazoa > Cnidaria > Anthozoa > Scleralcyonacea > Coralliidae > Paragorgia > Paragorgia papillata. The sequence continues at coordinate 56,837 of JAWNZC010000392.1, read as the reverse complement.
GTGTTACTGAATGTCTAAAATTCCGTGCTTTTTGATCGAAGTTCACTTCTACAATATTGCTTTCCGTAAGTGAAATTGAGTAACAGCACATATTCTATGGCATTTGTGAAATTATTAAAAAATTCGCTAAGTCCAAAAAGAAAAGCGTTTACCGCTTACATAGCGCATAAGCACATGAAAGGCTGCGCACACTCAGGGTTAACACAAAGACGTTTCAATTCCCCTTTAACACGCGAAGCCGATTTAAGTGAAGGGAATATTGCATAAGTTAAACACTCCACATTACTTAAAGAAACGCGTAATCCTGATTGATTTGTGAATAAATTTTAAATATTTTTTAGATAAATATCAAGCTTTTTCCAATTGCAATGTCATGAGGCGATCACTTTCATTGTAGTATGTTTTCAATAATTCGAGTGCAAAGAACGTCTTAAACAATAAAATAACTTTTTTTTGGAGCAATATAACCACAACTAAATGCCTTTAAACTCCCTATAAAACAATTCTGTTACCAAGAAAATGTCAACATTTCACTCAATTATAGCTGATTATTGTAAAAAAACAAACTAAATAACAGCTAATGTTCTATTAACGAAAAATGTTATTCTCATACAATCAATTTCAAAAAGTCTTGGTAGACATTTGCGTCCTTTTCCGGTTATCCTCAACTCCCCACGCCCCCAGTACAATGTTGGGTAAACCATGTTTAGCGGTGAACTTTAGCTGGAATTGGTTAATTTGTTTTCATTAGACAACATTGTAAAGGGAGGGGAGGGAGGGATTGTGTACATATCGCAAAATAGACGATGGTTGAACGAGTATATTTAGAAAAGCTTCAAGTGTCCCAACTACTTTTGAAATTGATGTTCCGAAGCGCTATTTAACTATATTGACAAAAGAACATGCTGTTTTCAGTGAACTAAACCACTATACATTATAAGGCGGAAAGCTAAAACAATGTTTATAGCACCAGAAAGCTAAAGACAATGTTAAAAAGCACAATTACAACCTCTTAATCACTAACATTTAGCTGGGGAATTTATGACATTTCAGAATTCAGTTAGCCCCCCTGTGGTGCTGCTGATATCCGACGCTTCTCGCAACGATTACTCACGCACGGTACCGCACCAGAAAAATATGCAATAGAAGTCGAAGACTGTTATATAAAAATGAAATCTTATATAGACCCTCCTTGTAGTATGTTATGAGTTTTGTAATAAGATGAATAATGCATTTTTACAATTGACGCTTTTAAAATAAGTTTTTTAGCAACGATACTCGCTTATATACTATTAAAATAACTTGATCTTATGTCATCCTTTTATGCTTACGCGGAAGTGAAGCATCGCGTCGCCGCTTAAAAAGTCCTATTTTGTGAATGAAAACATCTAGTTAATCTGACATTTCATAGAAACCAACACAGTCTACAAGATGCTGGTAACACTAGCAACCAGCCGAAGTGACCAGTATTCGTGAAACGACACAGATTTACCGAAATAATTCCCATGGTAATCTAGTGAGTATCGTGGGTGAGATAATATAATAGAAATAAAGCTAAATAAATGTAGTAATTAAAGTACCTAGTGCGAGCACAGTGCTGGCAGTTAAGTAGATAACAAACCGAATATCAAGTAACATTTGTTTAATAAATTAGACCCATTATTTCCACGTGTTATCGCTGTTGTATACTGCTACTCTCGTGCATGATATGCATACTAATGAAAACCTAAAACAATTTTCAATATATTACGCAATTTACTTGTTTGTATTAGGTGTTACTGAATGTCTAAAATTCCGTGCTTTTTGATCGAAGTTCACTTCTACACTATTGCTTTCCGTAGTGAAATTGAGTAACGCACATATTCTATGGCATTTGTGAAATTATTAAAATATTCGCTATCCAAAAAGCGTTTTCGCTTACATGCGCAGAACACATGAAAGGCTGCGCACCTCGGGGTAACACAAAGACGTTTCAATTCCCCTTTAACGCGAAGCCGTTTAAGTGAAGGGAATATTGCATAAGTTAAACTCTCCACATACTTAAAGAAATGCGTAATCGATTGATTGTGAATAAATTTAAATTATTTTTTAGATAAATCAAGCTTTTCCAATTGCATTGTCATGAGGCGATCACTTTCATTGTAGTATGTTTTCAATAATTCGTGCAAAGACGTTCTTAATCAATAAAATAACTTTTTTTGGAGCAATATAACACAACTAAATGCCTTTAAACTCCCTATAACAATTCTGTTACCAACAAAATGTCAACATTTCACTCAATTATTGCTATTATTGTAAAAAAAACATCTAAATAACAGCTAATGTTCTATTAACGAAAAATGTTTTTCTCAGACAATCATTTTCAAAAGTCTTGGGACATATGCGTCCTTTTCCGGTTTTCCAACTCCCCCGGCCCCCTGTTCAATGTTGTATACCATGTTTACGGGTGAATTTTGCTGGAATTGTTAATTTGTTTCATTAGACAACATTGTAAAGGGAGGGGGAGGGAGGGATTGTGTACATATCGCAAAATAGACGATGTTGAACGAGTATATTTAGAAAAGCTCAAGTGTCCCAACTACTTTTGAAATTGATTGTCCGAAGCGCTATTTAACTATATTGACAAAAAACATGCTGTTTCAGTGAACTAAACACTATACATTATAGGCGGAAAGCTAAAACAATGTTATAGCACAGAAAGCTAAAACAATGTTATAGCACAATTACAACCTCTTAATCACTAACATTTAGCTGGGGAATATGACATTTCAGAATTCAGTTAGCCCCCCTGTGGTGCTGCTGATATCCGACGCTTCTCGCAACGATACTCACCACGGTACTCACCAGAAAAATATGCAATAGAGCGAAGACTGTTATATAAAATGATATCTTATATAGACCCTCCTTGTAGTATGTTATGTTTGAATAAGATAATAATGCATTTTTACAATTGACGCTTTTAAAATAAGTTTTTTACAACGATACTCGCTATATACTATAAATAACTTGATCTTATGTCTCCTTTTATGCTACGGAAGTGAGCATCGTCGCCGCTTAAAGTCTATTTTGTGAATGAAACACTAGTTAATACAATTCATAGAAACCAACACAATGCTGGTAACACTAGCAAACAGCCGAAGTGACCAGTATTCGTGAAACGACACAGATTTACCGAAATAATTCCAATGGTAATCAGTGAGTATCGTGGTGCGTACCGTGCGAGCACAGTGCTGGCATTAGTAATAATAACCGAATATCAAGTTACATTTGTTAATAAATTAGCCCATTATTTCCACGTGTTATCGCTGTGTATACTGCTACTCTCGTGCATGATATGTATACTAATGAAAACATAAAACAATTTTCAATATATTACGCAATTTACTTGTTTGTATTAGGTGTTACTGAATGTCTAAAATTCCGTGCTTTTTGATCGAAGTTCACTTCTACAATATTGCTTTCCGTAGTGAAATTGAGTAACGCACATATTCTATGGCATTTGTGAAATTATTAAAATATTCGCATATCCAAAAAGCGTTTTCGCTTACATGCGCAGAACACATGAAAGGCTGCGCACCTCGGGTTAACACAAAGACGTTTCAATTCCCCTTTAACGCGAAGCCGTTTAAGTGAAGGGAATATTGCATAAGTTAAACTCTCCACATACTTAAAGAAATGCGTAATCGAATTGATTGTGAATAAATTTAAATTATTTTTTAGATAAATCAAGCTTTTCCAATTGCATTGTCATGAGGCGATCACTTTCATTGGTAGTATGTGTGTCAATTAATTCGTGCAAAGACGTCTTAATCAATAAAATAACTTTTTTTGGAGCAATATAACACAACTAAATGCCTTTAAACTCCCTATAACAATTCTGTTACCAACAAAATGTCAACATTTCACTCAATTATTGCTATTATTGTAAAAAAAACAACTAAATAACAGCTAATGTTCTATTAACGAAAAATGTTTTCTCAGACAATCATTTTCAAAAGTCTTGGGACATATGCGTCCTTTTCCGGTTTTCCAACTCCCCCGGCCCCCTGTTCAATGTTGTATACCATGTTTACGGTGAATTTTGCTGGAATTGTTAATTTGTTTCATTAGACAACATTGTAAAGGGAGGGGGAGGGAGGGATTGTGTACATATCGCAAAATAGACGATGTTGAACGAGTATATTTAGAAAAGCTCAAGTGTCCCAACTACTTTTGAAATTGATTGTCCGAAGCGCTATTTAACTATATTGACAAAAAACATGCTGTTTCAGTGAACTAAACACTATACATTATAGGCGGAAAGCTAAAACAATGTTATAGCACAGAAAGCTAAAACAATGTTATAGCACAATTACAACCTCTTAATCACTAACATTTAGCTGGGGAATATGACATTTCAGAATTCAGTTAGCCCCCCTGTGGTGCTGCTGATATCCGACGCTTCTCGCAACCGATACTCACCACGGTACTCACCCAGAAAAATATGCAATAGAGCGAAGACTGTTATATAAAAATGATATCTTATATAGACCCCTCCTTGTAGTATTTTATGTTTGAATAAGATAATAATGCATTTTTACAATTGAACGCTTTTAAAATAAGTTTTTTAACAACGATACTCGCTATATACTATAAATAACTTGATCTTATGTCTCCTTTTATGCTACGGAAGTGAGCATCGTCGCCGCTTAAAGTCTATTTTGTGAATGAAACACTAGTTAATACATTTCATAGAAACCAACACAATGCTGGTAACACTAGCAAACAGCCGAAGTGACCAGTATTCGTGAAACGACACAGATTTAACCGAAATAATTCCCATGGTAATCAGTGAGTATCGTGGTGAGTACCGTGCGAGCACAGTGCTGGCATTTAGTAATAACAACCGAATATCAAGTTACATTTGTTAATAAATTAGCCCATTATTTCCACGTGTTATCGCTGTGTATACTGCTACTCTCGTGCATGATATGTATACTGATGAAAACCTAAAACAATTTTCAATATATTACGCAATTTACTTGTTTGTATTAGGTGTTACTGAATGTCTAAAATTCCGTGCTTTTTGATCGAAGTTCACTTCTACAATATTGCTTTCCGTAGTGAAATTGAGTAACGCACATATTCTATGGCATTTGTGAAATTATTAAAATATTCGCTATCCAAAAAGCGTTTTCGCTTACATGCGCAGAACACATGAAAGGCTGCGCACCTCGGGTTAACACAAAGACGTTTCAATTCCCCTTTAACGCGAAGCCGTTTAAGTGAAGGGAATATTGCATAAGTTAAACTCTCCACATACTTAAAGAAATGCGTAATCGATTGATTGTGAATAAATTTAAATTATTTTTTAGATAAATCAAGCTTTTCCAATTGCATTGTCATGAGGCGATCACTTTCATTGTAGTATGTTTTCAATAATTCGTGCAAAGACGTTCTTAATCAATAAAATAACTTTTTTTGGAGCAATATAACACATCAAAATGCCTTTAAACTCCCTATAACAATTCTGTTACCAACAAAATGTCAACATTTCACTCAATTATTGCTATTATTGTAAAAAAAACAACTAAATAACAGCTAATGTTCTATTAACGAAAAATGTTTTCTCAGACAATCATTTTCAAAAGTCTTGGGACATATGCGTCCTTTTCCGGTTTTCCAACTCCCCCGGCCCCCTGTTCAATGTTGTATACCATGTTTACGGGTGAATTTTTGCTGGAATTGTTAATTTGTTTCATTAGACAACATTGTAAAGGGAGGGGGAGGGAGGGATTGTGTACATATCGCAAAATAGACGATGTTGAACGAGTATATTTAGAAAAGCTCAAGTGTCCCAACTACTTTTGAAATTGATTGTCCGAAGCGCTATTTAAACTATATTGACAAAAAACATGCTGTTTCAGTGAACTAAACACTATACATTATAGGCGGAAACGCTAAAACAATGTTATAGCACAGAAAGCTAAAACAATGTTATAGCACAATTACAACCTCTTAATCACTAACATTTAGCTGGGGAATATGACATTTCAGAATTCAGTTAGCCCCCCTGTGGTGCTGCTGATATCCGACGCTTCTCGCAACGATACTCACCACGGTACTCACCAGAAAAATATGCAATAGAGCGAAGACTGTTATATAAAAATGATATCTTATATAGACGACCCTCCTTGTAGTATGTTATGTTTGAATAAGATAATAATGCATTTTTACAATTGACGCATTTAAAATAAGTTTTTTTACAACGATACTCGCTATATACTATAAATAACTTGATCTTATGTCTCCTTTTATGCTACTGAAGTGAGCATCGTCGCCGCTTAAAGTCTATTTTGTGAATGAAACACTAGTTAATACATTTCATAGAAACCAACACAATGCTGGTAACACTAGCAAACAGCCGAAGTGACCAGTATTCGTGAAACGACACAGATTTACCGAAATAATTCCCATGGTAATCAGTGAGTATCGTGGTGAGTACCGTGCGAGCACAGTGCTGGCATTAGTAATAATAACCGAATATCAAGTTACATTTGTTAATAAATTAGCCCATTATTTCCACGTGTTATCGCTGTGTATACTGCTACTCTCGTGCATGATATGTATACTAATGAAAACCTAAAACAATTTTCAATATATTACGCAATTTACTTGTTTGTATTAGGTGTTACTGAATGTCTAAAATTCCGTGCTTTTTGATCGAAGTTCACTTCTACAATATTGCTTTCCGTAGTGAAATTGAGTAACGCACATATTCTATGGCATTTGTGAAATTATTAAAATATTCGCTATCCAAAAAGCGTTTTCGCTTACATGCGCAGAACACATGAAAGGCTGCGCACCTCGGGTTAACACAAAGACGTTTCAATTCCCCTTTAACGCGAAGCCGTTTAAGTGAAGGGAATATTGCATAAGTTAAACTCTCCACATACTTAAAGAAATGCGTAATCGATTGATTGAGAATAAATTTAAATTATTTTTTAGATAAATCAAGCTTTTCCAATTGCATTGTCATGAGGCCGGATCACTTTCATTGTAGTATGTTTTCAATAATTCGTGCAAAGACGTCTTAATCAATAAAATAACTTTTTTTGGAGCAATATAACACAACTAAATGCCTTTAAACTCCCTATAACAATTCTGTTACCAACAAAATGTCAACATTTCACTCAATTATTGCTATTATTGTAAAAAAAACAACTAAATAACAGCTAATGTTCTATTAACGAAAAATGTTTTCTCAGACAATCATCAGTTTCAAAAGTCTTGGGACATTTGCGTCCTTTTCCGGTTTTCCAACTTCCCCGGGCCCCTGTTCAATGTTGTATACCATGTTTACGGTGAATTTTGCTGGAATTGTTAATTTGTTTCATTAGACAACATTGTAAAGGGAGGGGGAGGGAGGGATTGTGTACATATCGCAAAATAGACGATGTAGAACGAGTATATTTAGAAAAGCTCAAGTGTCCCAACTACTTTTGAAATTGATTGTCCCGAAGCGCTATTTAACTATATTGACAAAAAAACATGCTGTTTCAGTGAACTAAACACTATGAACATTATAGGCGGAAAGCTAAAACAATGTTATAGCACAGAAAGCTAAAACAATGTTATAGCACAATTACAACCTCTTAATCACTAACATTTAGCTGGGGAATATGACATTTCAGAATTCAGTTAGCCCCCCTGTGGTGCTGCTGATATCCGACGCTTCTCGCCAACGATACTCACCACGGTAACTCACCAGAAAAATATGCAATAGAGCGAAGACTGTTATATAAAATGATATCTAATATAGACCCTCCTTGTAGTATGTTATGTTTGAATAAGATAATAATGCATTTTTACAATTGACGCTTTTAAAATAAGTTTTTTACAACGATACTCGCTATATACTATAAATAACTTGATCTTATGTCTCCTTTTATGCTACGGAAGTGAGCATCGTCGCCGCTTAAAGTCTATTTTGTGAATGAAACACTAGTTAATACATTTCATAGAAACCAACACAATGCTGGTAACACTAGCAAACAGCCGAAGTGACCAGTATTCGTGAAACGACCACAGATTTACCGAAATAATTTCCATGGTAATCAGTGAGTATCGTGGTGAGTACCGTGCGAGCACAGTGCTGCATTAGTAATAACAACCGAATATCAAGTTACATTTGTTAATAAATTAGGCCCATTATTCCACGTGTTATCGCTGTGTATACTGGCTACCTCGTGCATGATATGTATACTAATGAAAACCTAAAACAATTTTCAATATATTACGCAATTTACTTGTTTGTATTAGGTGTTACTGAATGTCTAAAATTCCGTGCTTTAGATCGAAGTTCACTTCTACAATATTGCTTTCCGTAGTGAAAATTGAGTAACGCACCATATTCTATGGCATTATGTGAAATTATTAAAATATTATCCTATTCAAAAGCGTTTTCGCTTACATGCGCAGAACACATGAAAGGCTGCGCACACTCGGGTTAACACAAAGACGTTTCAATTTCCCCTTTAACGCGAAGCCGTTTAAGTGAATAATATTGCATAAGTTAAACTCTCCACAACTCTTAAAGAAATGCGTAATCGATTGATTGTGAATAAATTTAAATTATTTTTTAGATAAATCAAGCTTTTCCAATTGCATTGTCATGAGGGCGATCACTTTCATTGTAGTTATGTTTTCAATAATTCGTGCAAAGACGTCCTTAATCAATAAAATAACTTTTTTTGGAGCAATATAACACAACTAAATGCCTTTAAACTCCCTATAAACAATTCTGTTACCAACAAAATGTCAACATTTCACTCAATTATTGCTATTATTGTAAAATAAAACATGCTAAACTACAATGTTCATAGCAGAAAGCTAAAACAATGTTATAGCACAATAATTTAATCACTAACAAGCTGGGGAATATGACATTTCAGAATTCAGTTAGCCCCCTGTGTTGCTGATACCGACGACTCGAATTTGCTAAGACTGTACTCATAGAACTTGTAGACGAAATTTTAATATATGAAAATAGCTTTAACATATTTTGAATATAAATGTATCTATTTTTAAATTGATTGTCCGAAGTTATAATATATTGAAAAAATAACTTGTGTTTCATGACAAACACATACTTATACAATGTTAAAAAACAATGTTTTACACAGAACCATAAAACAATTTTTTACACTAAACCCTTAACATTACATTTAATAAATAGACACCGATATAGATGTTTGATAAGTTCTCGAACGATTTAATATAAAAAAATACAATAGTGAAATTATTTAAAATATAATAATAACTGATTATGTTTTGTTTGATAAAATTAGCATTTTTTTTTGAAGTAAAATATTGCTTTTTAAATGATAACGTTTTATAAAATTAAAAATATTCTATTTCGTTTTCGCTTACAACATTACTGCGCGCTTTCCGTAAAATCTATTTTTTGATATAAAAGTTAATAATTTGCATAAACCTTACATTTTAAAAATAAAGGATTGAATATTGTAAACAAATTTTAATATTTTTATAAGCTCATTGTCATAGGCAATCATCTTCAATTTTTTTTAATAAAATAAACAATTTTTTTTGAGCAATATAAACCTTATGTCAACTCTTATTCTGTAATGTCATTCTAATGTATAAAAAAAACTAAATAAGCTAATGTTTCTAAATCGATCATTTCACTCATTTTGGATGTTTCTAATGTCCTTTTCCGGTTTTTCTATATGTTTCAATGTTTACGGTGAATGTTTGTTAATTTCATTAGACAACATTGTAAAGGGAGGGGGGGGGAGGGATTGTGTACATATCGCAAAATAGTTGAACGAGTATATTTAGAAAAGCTCAAGTGTCCCAACTACTTTGTTTTGTTTTAACTATATAATTGTTTTCAGTGAACACTATACATTAAAAAGCTAAATGTTATTATGTTAATTCATTTAGCTAGCTGACATTTCAGAATTCAGTTAGCCCCCTGTTGCTTACTATCACTGGTCTGTTAAATATGTTTTATTTATATAAAATGATATCTTTTTATAGATGTTATTTAATTAATAATGAAAATTTTTACAATTCGCTTTTTTTCTCCTTATATACTATAATTTATCATTTTATGCTAAAGTGAATCGTCGCACCTTTTTTTTTAATTATTTACGAAGTTATTTTTCGTTTTGGTAATCGTGTGAGTATCGTTTAGTACCGTGCGAGCAACAGTGCTGGTAAGTTACATTTGTATTATTCATACGTGTTATGTGTTTTACTGTGTTATGATTGTATACTAATGAAAACCTAAAACAATTTTCAATATAATTCAATTTACTTGTTTGTATTAGGTGTTACTGAATGTCTAAAATTCCCGTGCTTTTTGATCGAAGTTCACTTCTACAATATTGCTTTCCGTAGTGAAATTGAGTAAACGCACATATTCTATGGCATTTGTGAAATTATTAAAATATTCGCTATCCAAAAAAGCGTTTTCGCTTACATGCTCAGAACACATGAAAGGCTAGCGCACCTCGGGTTAACACAAAGACGTTTCAATTCCCCTTTAACGCGAAGCCGTTTAAGTGAAGGGGAATATTGCATAAGTTAAAACTCTCCACATACTTAAAGAAATGCGTAATCGATTGATTGTGAATAAATTTAAATTATTTTTAGATAAATCAAGCTTTTCCAATTGCATTGTCATGAGGCGATCACTTTCATTGTAGTATGTTTTCAATAATTCGTGCAAAGACGTCTTAATCAATAAAATAACTTTTTTTGGGAGCAATATAACACAACTAAATGCCTTTAAACTCCCTATAACAATTCTGGTTACCAACAAAATGTCAACATTTCACTCAATTATATGCTAATTATTGTAAAAAAACAAACTAAAATAACAGCTAATGTTCTATTAACGAAAAATGTTTTCTCAGACAATCATTTTCAAAAGTCTTGGGACATTTGCGTCCTTTTCCGGTTTTCCAACTCCCCCGGCCCCCTGTTTCAATGTTGGTATACCATGTTTACGGTGAATTTTGCTGGAATTGTTAATTTGTTTCATTAGACAACATTGTAAAGGGAGGGGGAGGGAGGGATTGTGTACATATCGCAAAATAGACGATGGTTGAACGAGTATATTTAGAAAAGCTCAAGTGTCCCAACTACTTTTGAAATTGATTGTCCGAAGCGCTTATTTAACTATATTGACAAGAAAAACATGCTGTTTCAGTGAACTAAAACACTATACATTAATAGGCGGAAAGCTAAAACAATGTTATAGCACAGAAAGCTAAAACAATGTTATAGCACAATTACAACCATCTTAATCACTAACATTTAGCTGGGGGAATATGACATTTCAGAATTCAGTTAGCCCCCCTGTGGTGCTGCTGATATCCGACGCTTCTCGCAACGATACTCACCACGGTAACTCACCAGAAAAATATGCAATAGGGCGAAGACTGTTATATAAAATGATATCTTATATAGACCCTCCTTGTAGTATGTTATGTTTGAATAAGATAATAATGCATTTTTACAATTGACGCTTTTAAAATAAGTTTTTTACAACGATACTCGCTATATACTATAAATAACTTGATCTTATGTCTCCTTTTATGCTACGGAAGTGAGCATCGTCGCCGCTTAAAGTCTATTTTGTGAATGAAACACTAGTTAATACATTTCATAGAAACCAACACAATGCTGGTAACACTAGCAAACAGCCGAAGTGACCAGTATTCGTGAAACGACACAGATTTACCGAAATAATTCCCATGGTAATCAGTGAGTATCGTGGTGAGTACCGTGCGAGCACAGTGCTGGCATTAGTAATAACAACCGAATATCAAGTTACATTTGTTAATAAATTAGCCCATTATTTCCACGTGTTATCGCTGTGTATACTGCTACTCTCGTGCAATGATATGTATACTAATGAAAACCTAAAACAATTTTCAATATATTACGCAATTTACTTGTTTGTATTAGGTGTTACTGACTGTCTAAAATTCCGTGCTTTTTGATCGAAGTTCACTTCTACAATATTGCTTTCCGTAGTGAAATTGAGTAACGCACATATTCTATGGCATTTGTGAAATTATTAAAATATTCGCTATCCAAAAAGCGTTTTTCGCTTACATGCGCAGAACACATGAAAGGCTGCGCACCTCGGGTTAACACAAAGACGTTTCAATTCCCCTTTAACGCGAAGCCGTTTAAGTGAAGGGAATATTGCATAAGTTAAACTCTCCACATACTTAAAGAAATGCGTAATCGATTGATTGTGAATAAATTTAAATTATTTTTTAGATAAATCAAGCTTTTCCAATTGCATTGTCATGAGGCGATCACTTTCATTGTAGTATGTTTTCAATAATTCGTGCAAAGACGTCTTAATCAATAAAATAACTTTTTTTGGAGCAATATAACACAACTAAATGCCTTTAAACTCCCTATAACAATTCTGTTACCAACAAAATGTCAACATTTCACTCAATTATTGCTATTATTGTAAAAAAAACAACTAAATAACAGCTAATGTTCTATTAACGAAAAATGTTTTCTCAGACAATCATCAGTTTCAAAAGTCTTGGGACATTTGCGTCCTTTTCCGGTTTTCCAACTCCCCCGGCCCCCTGTTCAATGTTGTATACCATGTTTACGGTGAATTTTGCTGGAATTGTTAATTTGTTTCATTAGACAACATTGTAAAGGGAGGGGGAGGGAGGGATTGTGTACATATCGCAAAATAGACGATGTTGAACGAGTATATTTAGAAAAGCTCAAGTGTCCCAACTACTTTTGAAATTGATTGTCCGAAGCGCTATTTAACTATATTGACAAAAAAACATGCTGTTTCAGTGAACTAAACACTATACATTATAGGCGGAAAGCTAAAACAATGTTATAGCACAGAAAGCTAAAACAATGTTATAGCACAATTACAACCTCTTAATCACTAACATTTAGCTGGGGAATATGACATTTCAGAATTCAGTTAGCCCCCCTGTGGTGCTGCTGATATCCGACGCTTCTCGCAACGATACTCACCACGGTACTCACCAGAAAAATATGCAATAGGGCGAAGACTGTTATATAAAATGATATCTTATATAGACCCTCCTTGTAGTATGTTATGTTTGAATAAGATAATAATGCATTTTTACAATTGACGCTTTTAAAATAAGTTTTTTACAACGATACTCGCTATATACTATAAATAACTTGATCTTATGTCTCCTTTTATGCTACGGAAGTGAGCATCGTCGTCGCCGCTTAAAGTCTATTTTGTGAATGAAACACTAGTTAATACATTTCATAGAAACCAACACAATGCTGGTAACACTAGCAAACAGCCGAAGTGACCAGTATTCGTGAAACGACACAGATTTACCGAAATAATTCCCATGGTAATCAGTGAGTATCGTGGTGAGTACCGTGCGAGCACAGTGCTGGCATTAGTAATAACAACCGAATATCAAGTTACATTTGTTAATAAATTAGCCCATTATTTCCACGTGTTATCGCTGTGTATACTGCTACTCTCGTGCATGATATGTATACTAATGAAAACCTAAAACAATTTTCAATATATTACGCAATTTACTTGTTTGTATTAGGTGTTACTGAATGTCTAAAATTCCGTGCTTTTTGATCGAAGTTCACTTCTACAATATTGCTTTCCGTAGTGAAATTGAGTAACGCACATATTCTATGGCATTTGTGATATTATTAAAATATTCGCTATCCAAAAAGCGTTTTCGCTTACATGCGCAGAACACATGAAAGGCTGCGCACCTCGGGTTAACACAAAGACGTTTCAATTCCCCTTTAACGCGAAGCCGTTTAAGTGAAGGGAATATTGCATAAGTTAAACTCTCCACATACTTAAAGAAATGCGTAATCGATTGATTGTGAATAAATTTAAATTATTTTTTAGATAAATCAAGCTTTTCCAATTGCATTGTCATGAGGCGATCACTTTCATTGTAGTATGTTTTCAATAATTCGTGCAAAGACGTCTTAATCAATAAAATAACTTTTTTTGGAGCAATATAAACACAACTAAAATGCCTTTAAACTCCCTATAACAATTCTGTTACCAACAAAATGTCAACATTTCACTCAATTATTGCTATTATTGTAAAAAAAAACAACTAAATAACAGCTAATGTTCTATTAACGAAAAATGTTTTCTCAGACAATCATCAGTTTCAAAAGTCTTGGGACATTTGCGTCCTTTTCCGGTTTTCCAACTCCCCCGGCCCCCTGTTCAATGTTGTATACCATGTTTACGGTGAATTTTGCTGGAATTGTTAATTTGTTTCATTAGACAACATTGTAAAGGGAGGGGGAGGGAGGGATTGTGTACATATCGCAAAATAGACGATGTTGAACGAGTATATTTAGAAAAGCTCAAGTGTCCCAACTACTTTTGAAATTGATTGTCCGAAGCGCTATTTAACTATATTGACAAAAAACATGCTGTTTCAGTGAACTAAACACTATACATTATAGGCGGAAAGCTAAAACAATGTTATAGCACAGAAAGCTAAAACAATGTTATAGCACAATTACAACCTCTTAATCACTAACATTTAGCTGGGGAATATGACATTTCAGAATTCAGTTAGCCCCCCTGTGGTGCTGCTGATATCCGACGCTTCTCGCAACGATACTCACCACGGTACTCACCAGAAAAAATATGCAATAGAGCGAAGACTGTTATATAAAATGATATCTTATATAGACCCTCCTTGTTAGTATGTTATGTTTGAATAAGATAATAATGCATTTTTACAATTGACGCTTTTAAAATAAGTTTTTTACAACGATACTCGCTATATACTATAAATAACTTGATCTTATGTCTCCTTTTATGCTACGGAAGTGAGCATCGTCGCCGCTTAAAGTCTATTTTGTGAATGAAACACTAGTTAATACATTTCATAGAAACCAACACAATGCTGGGTAACACTAGCAAACAGCCGAAGTGACCAGTATTCGTGAAACGACACAGATTTACCGAAATAATTCCCATGGTAATCAGTGAGTATCCGTGGTGAGTACCGTGCGAGCACAGTGCTGGCATTAGTAATAACAACCGAATATCAAGTTACATTTGTTAATAAATTAGCCCATTATTTCCACGTGTTATCGCTGTGTATACTGCTACTCTCGTGCATGATATGTATACTAATGAAAACCTAAAACAATTTTCAATATATTACGCAATTTACTTGTTAGTATTAGGTGTTACTGAATGTCTAAAATTCCGTGCTTTTTGATCGAAGTTCACTTCTACAATATTGCTTTTCCGTAGTGAAATTGAGTAACGCACATATTCTATGGCATTTGTGAAATTATTAAAATATTCGCTATCCAAAAAGCGTTTTCGCTTACATGCGCAGAACACATGAAAGCTGCGCACCTCGGGTTAACACAAAGACGTTTCAATTCCCCTTTAACGCGAAGCCGTTTAAGTGAAGGGAATATTGCATAAGTTAAACTCTCCACATACTTAAAGAAATGCGTAATCGATTGATTGTGAATAAATTTAAATTATTTTTTAGATAAATCAAGCTTTTCCAATTGCATTGTCATGAGGCGATCACTTTCATTGTAGTATGTTTTCAATAATTCGTGCAAAGACGTCTTAATCAATAAAATAACTTTTTTTGGAGCAATATAACACAACTAAATGCCTTTAAACTCCCTATAACAATTCTGTTACCAACAAAATGTCAACATTTCACTCAATTATTGCTATTATTGTAAAAAAAACAACTAAATAACAGCTAATGTTCTATTAACGAAAAATGTTTTCTCAGACAATCATCAGTTTCAAAAGTCTTGGGACATTTGCGTCCTTTTCCGGTTTTCCAACTCCCCCGGCCCCCTGTTCAATGTTGTATACCATGTTTACGGTGAATTTTGCTGGAATTGTTAATTTGTTTCATTAGACAACATTGTAAAGGGAGGGGGAGGGAGGGATTGTGTACATATCGCAAAATAGACGATGTTGAACGAGTATATTTAGAAAAGCTCAAGTGTCCCAACTACTTTTGAAATTGATTGTCCGAAGCGCTATTTAACTATATTGACAAAAAACATGCTGTTTCAGTGAACTAAACACTATACATTATAGGCGGAAAGCTAAAACAATGTTATAGCACAGAAAGCTAAAACAATGTTATAGCACAATTACAACCTCTTAATCACTAACATTTAGCTGGGGAATATGACATTTCAGAATTCAGTTAGCCCCCCTGTGGTGCTGCTGATATCCGACGCTTCTCGCAACGATACTCACCACGGTACTCACCAGAAAAATATGCAATAGAGCGAAGACTGTTATATAAAATGATATCTTATATAGACCCTCCTTGTAGTATGTTATGTTTGAATAAGATAATAATGCATTTTTACAATTGACGCTTTTAAAATAAGTTTTTTACAACGATACTCGCTATATACTATAAATAACTTGATCTTATGTCTCCTTTTATGCTACGGAAGTGAGCATCGTTCGCCGCTTAAAGTCTATTTTGTGAATGAAACACTAGTTAATACATTTCATAGAAACCAACACAATGCTGGTAACACTAGCAAACAGCCGAAGTGACCAGTATTCGTGAAACGACACAGATTTACCGAAATAATTCCCATGGTAATCAGTGAGTATCGTGGTGAGTACCGTGCGAGCACAGTGCTGGCATTAGTAATAACAACCGAATATCAAGTTACATTTGTTAATAA
The DNA here is from genome assembly GCA_035771165.1 of Paragorgia papillata. Lineage (NCBI taxonomy): Eukaryota > Metazoa > Cnidaria > Anthozoa > Scleralcyonacea > Coralliidae > Paragorgia > Paragorgia papillata. The sequence goes on along the minus strand of JAWNZC010000392.1, from coordinate 40,088 downwards.
ATTAGCCCATTATTTCCACGTGTTATCGCTGTGTATACTGCTACTCTCGTGCATGATATGTATACTAATGAAAACCTAAAACAATTTTCAATATATTACGCAATTTACTTGTTTGTATTAGGTGTTACTGAATGTCTAAAATTCCGTGCTTTTTGATCGAAGTTCACTTCTACAATATTGCTTTCCGTAGTGAAATTGAGTAACGCACATATTCTATGGCATTTGTGAAATTATTAAAATATTCGCTATCCAAAAAGCGTTTTCGCTTACATGCGCAGAACACATGAAAGGCTGCGCACCTCGGGTTAACACAAAGACGTTTCAATTCCCCTTTAACGCGAAGCCGTTTAAGTGAAGGGAATATTGCATAAGTTAAACTCTCCACATACTTAAAGAAATGCGTAATCGATTGATTGTGAATAAATTTAAATTATTTTTTAGATAAATTAAGCTTTTCCAATTGCATTGTCATGAGGCGATCACTTTCATTGTAGTATGTTTTCAATAATTCGTGCAAAGACGTCTTAATCAATAAAATAACTTTTTTTGGAGCAATATAACACAACTAAATGCCTTTAAACTCCCTATAACAATTCTGTTACCAACAAAATGTCAACATTTCACTCAATTATTGGTATTATTGTAAAAAAAAAACCTAAATAACAGCTAATGTTCTATTAACGAAAAATGTTTTCTCAGACAATCATCAGTTTCAAAAGTCTTGGGACATTTGCGTCCTTTTCCGGTTTTCCAACTCCCCCGGCCCCCTGTTCAATGTTGTATACCATGTTTACGGTGAATTTTGCTGGAATTGTTAATTTGTTTCATTAGACAACATTGTAAAGGGAGGGGGAGGGAGGGATTGTGTACATATCGCAAAATAGACGATGTTGAACGAGTATATTTAGAAAAGCTCAAGTGTCCCAACTACTTTTGAAATTGATTGTCCGAAGCGCTATTTAACTATATTGACAAAAAACATGCTGTTTCAGTGAACTAAACACTATACATTATAGGCGGAAAGCTAAAACAATGTTATAGCACAGAAAGCTAAAACAATGTTATAGCACAATTACAACCTCTTAATCACTAACATTTAGCTGGGGAATATGACATTTCAGAATTCAGTTAGCCCCCCTGTGGTGCTGCTGATATCCGACGCTTCTCGCAACGATACTCACCACGGTACTCACCAGAAAAATATGCAATAGAGCGAAGACTGTTATATAAAATGATATCTTATATAGACCCTCCTTGTAGTATGTTATGTTTGAATAAGATAATAATGCATTTTTTACAATTGACGCTTTTAAAATAAGTTTTTTACAACGATACTCGCTATATACTATAAATAACTTGATCTTATGTCTCCTTTTATGCTACGGAAGTGAGCATCGTCGCCGCTTAAAGTCTATTTTGTGAATGAAACACTAGTTAATACATTTCATAGAAACCAACACAATGCTGGTAACACTAGCAAACAGCCGAAGTGACCAGTATTCGTGAAACGACACAGATTTACCGAAATAATTCCCATGGTAATCAGTGAGTATCGTGGTGAGTACCGTGCGAGCACAGTGCTGGCATTAGTAATAACAACCGAATATCAAGTTACATTTGTTAATAAATTAGCCCATTATTTCCACGTGTTATCGCTGTGTATACTGCTACTCTCGTGCATGATATGTATACTAATGAAAACCTAAAACAATTTTCAATATATTACGCAATTTACTTGTTTGTATTAGGTGTTACTGAATGTCTAAAATTCCGTGCTTTTTTATCGAAGTTTCACTTCTACAATATTGCTTTCCGTAGTGAAATTGAGTAACGCACATATTCTATGGCATTTGTGAAATTATTAAAATATTCGCTATCCAAAAAGCGTTTTCGCTTACATGCGCAGAACACATGAAAGGCTGCGCACCTCGGGTTAACACAAAGACGTTTCAATTCCCCTTTAACGCGAAAAGCCGTTTAAGTGAAGGGAATATTGCATAAGTTAAACTCTCCACATACTTAAAGAAATGCGTAATCGATTGATTGTGAATAAATTTAAATTATTTTTTAGATAAATCAAGCTTTTCCAATTGCATTGTCATGAGGCGATCACTTTCATTGTAGTATGTTTTCAATAATTCGTGCAAAGAAGTCTTAATCAATAAAATAACTTTTTTTGGAGCAATATAACACAACTAAATGCCTTTAAACTCCCTATAACAATTCTGTTACCAACAAAATGTCAACATTTCACTCAATTATTGCTATTATTGTAAAAAAAACAACTAAATAACAGCTAATGTTCTATTAACGAAAAATGTTTTCTCAGACAATCATTTTCAAAAGTCTTGGGACATTTGCGTCCTTTTCCGGTTTTCCAACTCCCCCGGCCCCCTGTTCAATGTTGTATACCATGTTTACGGTGAATTTTGCTGGAATTGTTAATTTGTTTCATTAGACAACATTGTAAAGGGAGGGGGAGGGAGGGATTGTGTACATATCGCAAAATAGACGATGTTGAACGAGTATATTTAGAAAAGCTCAAGTGTCCCAACTACTTTTGAAATTGATTGTCCGAAGCGCTATTTAACTATATTGACAAAAAAACATGCTGTTTCAGTGAACTAAACACTATACATTATAGGCGGAAAGCTAAAACAATGTTATAGCACAGAAAGCTAAAACAATGTTATAGCACAATTACAACCTCTTAATCACTAACATTTAGCTGGGGAATATGACATTTCAGAATTCAGTTAGCCCCCCTGTGGTGCTGCTGATATCCGACGCTTCTCGCAACGATACTCACCACGGTACTCACCAGAAAAATATGCAATAGAGCGAAGACTGTTATATAAAATGATATCTTATATAGACCCTCCTTATAGTATGTTATGTTTGAATAAGATAATAATGCATTTTTACAATTGACGCTTTTAAAATAAGTTTTTTACAACGATACTCGCTATATACTATAAATAACTTGATCTTATGTCTCCTTTTATGCTACGGAAGTGAGCATCGTCGCCGCTTAAAGTCTATTTTGTGAATGAAACACTAGTTAATACATTTCATAGAAACCAACACAATGCTGGTAACACTAGCAAACAGCCGAAGTGACCAGTATTCGTGAAACGACACAGATTTACCGAAATAATTCCCATGGTAATCAGTGAGTATCGTGGTGAGTACCGTGCGAGCACAGTGCTGGCATTAGTAATAACAACCGAATATCAAGTTACATTTGTTAATAAATTAGCCCATTATTTCCACGTGTTATCGCTGTGTATACTGCTACTCTCGTGCATGATATGTATACTAATGAAAACCTAAAACAATTTTCAATATATTACGCAATTTACTTGTTTGTATTAGGTGTTACTGAATGTCTAAAATTCCGTGCTTTTTTATCGAAGTTCACTTCTACAATATTGCTTTCCGTAGTGAAATTGAGTAACGCACATATTCTATGGCATTTGTGAAATTATTAAAATATTCGCTATCCAAAAAGCGTTTTCGCTTACATGCGCAGAACACATGAAAGGCTGCGCACCTCGGGTTAACACAAAGACGTTTCAATTCCCCTTTAACGCGAAGCCGTTTAAGTGAAGGGAATATTGCATAAGTTAAACTCTCCACATACTTAAAGAAATGCGTAATCGATTGATTGTGAATAAATTTAAATTATTTTTTAGATAAATCAAGCTTTTCCAATTGCATTGTCATGAGGCGATCACTTTCATTGTAGTATGTTTTCAATAATTCGTGCAAAGAAGTCTTAATCAATAAAATAACTTTTTTTGGAGCAATATAACACAACTAAATGCCTTTAAACTCCCTATAACAATTCTGTTACCAACAAAATGTCAACATTTCACTCAATTATTGCTATTATTGTAAAAAAAACAACTAAATAACAGCTAATGTTCTATTAACGAAAAATGTTTTCTCAGACAATCATTTTCAAAAGTCTTGGGACATTTGCGTCCTTTTCCGGTTTTCCAACTCCCCCGGCCCCCTGTTCAATGTTGTATACCATGTTTACGGTGAATTTTGCTGGAATTGTTAATTTGTTTCATTAGACAACATTGTAAAGGGAGGGGGAGGGAGGGATTGTGTACATATCGCAAAATAGACGATGTTGAACGAGTATATTTAGAAAAGCTCAAGTGTCCCAACTACTTTTGAAATTGATTGTAGTTGCTATGCTGCTTAATATTACATCCCCTTCATAACTGTCAACATTATCTTTATCCAAGTTACTTTGGTAATCTTTTGCAAAACCAATCACTTCTCCCTTTTCTCCATTAGACTGGGTGTCAAGAAATGCTTCAAACCTGAGCCTTTTCATAGCTTCAAAAACCAACTTGTGAGCACGTATACAGCGGTTATAGTGCTTTCCACTAAATACTCCATTGAGAGACCCTTGTGCCACAGTTTCAGATTCAACTAGGATATCCTACAATTAAGATTTTTTAATATTATATATTAATAATCTCAATGTCTTTCCTATTCATTATGAATGAGATCCATTTATAGCCAGTGGATTAATTTTGATCCGGTCCTAGTATGCAAATATTTTTCAACCCGTCCTAGGACTGGAGAAAAATAGTGACCAAAATAAAGCAATATGGTAGATACAGTCGGCTAATTCCCTCCTACGTACAACATTGTAAAGCAAGAACAGCCAAATGCTAACCTGCAAACCTGCATCACGAAAACGACATGACATTGCTGTAACATATGACATACAGGCATGAAATTCTCCCAGACGAAAAATGAACTTAGAAAGAAATTCATCACATTTCCATCGTACTTGCTGAGCCTTGGCATAAACAGCTTCATCAAAGATTAGCACAGCATACTGGAGTTGCAACTGATTGGTAATGTCGGCACTCCTCCTCAAGATAGTGTAGATTGTTGAGATATCAGTCACTGGTGCATCCACGACAGGAAGATAACCAATCTTGGATATCGTAGAAGGGGTTTCAGCAAGCAGCGTGTTAAACCCTGTCCAACCGGGAAGACATGTTGATAATTCATATATCACAGTAGTATTTGCAGATGATATATGCAAAATCCAGCATCATACTTGAGTAGAGTAGTGTACCATATGTGGCCAGACTTGTATCCACACCGCCATCAATTGAATTGGCAATCGCATACAATTTCGGAGATTCCCTATTCCCTAGAATCATAGCCACTGGAAAGGGAGAGGGCTGTGAAAGTGGGCGTGACTGAGATTTATGTTATTGTTCGCAAAATTCAAGATCACGTGACGTTGAACCTGCATGGTCGAATGTTCTTGTATATGGCCGCACCTTGTGCTATGCAGTGTTATAGTATAGGCAAGTTTTCATGCCAGGCGAAAATTGCAGTTTATACGGTTGCAGCAATAGCAGGAAACATCCAAATATCTCATTTTTTAAAATTCCAACGGTGAAAAGCAGCGACAGCGACTTCACAAAGGAAAGGAAACTTTGCGCAAGAGCCGCATGGATCAAGGTTCTCACCAAAACACGAGTTCTAGATGCGGATCTTCAATCCCAGATCGGTCAAAACAACATTCACATTTGCGAAATTCACTTCAAAGAAGAAGACATTACCAGACGTAAGGTGCTATTATTTGTATTGTAAACTAATAAATTGGTAAAAGTTTATATGAAACGAGCCAGCTCGGACTGATTTTCAGTTGTTTACGTGACATTTATGAGGCCCGGGCTGGCTGGCTTACTATTAATATAAAGCCGTTCACACAAGCTATACTTGGTTAGATTGATCTAAAAGTCACAAGCGATCTGAATGTGATCACTTGAATGCGAACTCAGATCCATATGAGACTGATGTAAGCGAGTGAACGGTTTCCCAACGTGAACCTGGATCGGATAGTTTTCAAAAAACTTCAGCGGGCACTTCACTGAGGCTACCTGTATTTATTTTCCCACGATACCCCAATTTTGCTAGTTTATAGTTTTCAATTTATAACCTGCACATGAACAAACAGAACTTTGAAATGAATAGTTGTCCAAAAAATACTGGTCAAGACAAACTTTGTTTGCAGAGCTTTTAACTGGCTAGGGTATAGGCGCCTGCAATTTACACGATTTACATGCTGTTTACATAGGGAAAATCAGCCAAAGACATCTTATTTTTCTTTGCTAGATGCAAAGCGTTCTACTCTTGCCACCGGTGCTATTCCAAGTGAGAATTTGCCTTCCAGATCACACGATGTGCCTGATCCGAAACCAAGGCGAAAAATTGAACGCGTGGCCATAAACAACACCGAAACTGAATCAAAACGTGCATCAAATCCGAGCCTTGAGAATGTAGTCGGCAATTTAAAACGGATGGTCTTAGGTCAATGGAAATTCGAAGAGCAAGAAACTTTAGTTAGATTATCTTTGTACGACAATGAACATGTTTTACCAAAGTTTCAAGTCGAAATCTACTCGTCATTACAGTTTCGTATCAGTATATTTGGTTGGGACCTTATAAAAAGCCATCCTCTCTATACTCAGAATGAACAATCTGTTAAGTTTTTAAGTTTACGTTATCTTCTTGATGCCCTCGAGAGCTTTACAGTATGTTGTGGTGTTCCCAAAGAAAGTTGTGTAGCGAAAACCGTCGAAGACCCAACGGGATCTCACATCTCGGGAAAGAATATCATTGTGCGCCACACAATACCCGTTTTCCAGGATGCTCAGGAAGATTTGACTGATGCTAGTGTAGAACACTTACCTTTTAAAGTTTCTTCATTTTTTCGGACAGAAAGATGCGAAATGCTTTGCCCAACTACCTCCCAAATTTGCAATTCATGTTCAGCTGCTAATGCAAAGTGTTTAAGGGAACTGAAAAAAGGGAGTTCTATTCTTGCCACACCTCTTCCCCAAAAAGCACCCCTCTCGACATGCCCTGTCCCTCGTTTGGTAGCCACAATTTCAAAGCAACGCCTAGAATGCAAGCAGTTGGAACAAAGAATAAAACAAATGGAAGAAGAGATATCTACTTATGGAGTAAAATTGAGCGAAAACCTTGAAAAAGATATCACATCAATAATTGGCCAAAATTCCATGGGGTGGTCACCTCATATGAAGCTGTTTTGGGAACAGCAGAAAAAGCATTGTGCTACCAATCCTAAAGGCAGACGTTACCACCCACAATTTTTCCGATTTTGCTTATCATTACACGCCAAGAGTTCAGCTGCCTATAGAGAACTACAAGAGGTTTTAGTACTACCCAGTGAAAGAACCCTTATTAACTACAAAAACGTTTTTAAGCCCAAGCCTGGTATTCACAATGGTAAAATTCAGCAGTTGCAAGACCAAGTGTCATCTTACTCTGGGTGTGAGAGATATGTAGCTGTTACTTTTGACGAAATGAAAATTAAATCTTCCCTAGTTTTCGAGAAGAATAGTGGCGAAATTGTTGGATTTACAGACCTTGGTGACCCTGAACTCAACCTTTTCTTCATTTGACAATGAGCAACATCCAGTTGCAACAACAGTTATTGCATTCTTAGTAAGAGGGCTGATGACCTCCTTAAAGTTCATTCTGTGTTATTTTTTTACATCTGGAGTAGCAACATCTTTCCAGATCTTCACCCTATTCTGGCAAGTTGTGTCAGTCTTGGAGCTCAAGGTAAATGTTTGGTGTGTTGCAGCAATAGCAGATGGTGGTTCCCCCAACAGAAAATTCTTCAAGCTGCATAAAGGTCTACAAGACCCTTCATATACTGGTGTGATTTATTACACATGTAACTTATTTGCAACACAACGTAAAATTTAATTTTTTGCTGATGTGCCGCATCTTATCAAAACTACACGAAACTGCCTTTACTCGTGTGGCAGAGATGTTGGACATACTCACACAAGATGCATGTGGAACAATGACAAATATTTGTTATGGAGCTTTATTGCACAAGCATATTATCACGATCAGGAGGGAGTCATTCAACATTTGCCAAAAATCACTCTCGACCACATCAAACTCTCGTCATTTGGAAAGATGAAAGTAAATCTTGCTATTCAAGTCTTTAGCACATCTATGGCTAATGCTTTACAATATTTCCATCCAAATGGCGAGGCAGAAGAGCTTGCCAAATTCATTGGCATGGTAAATGGTTTATTTGACATGGCAAATGCAAGATCTGTTAAAGAACATGTACACAAGAGAAACCCCAACCTGAAGCCCTACCGACACCCAAATGATCAACGACTTACTTGGATGATAGATGTGTTTTTGCCATACCTAGACCAGTGGAAAACAAATGTAACAAACAGGCCTGGCTTTACCAAAGAGCAAAAACAAACCATGTTCCTCTCCTGGCAAACCTATGAAGGCTACCAGATTACTATAAATTCCTTAGTAAATATTGTTCAATTTTTGTTAAGTGCAGGGTTTTCATATGTTCTAACTGAACGATTCATGCAGGATGTGTTGGAGGAGTATTTTGGTTATCAGAGAGCTAGGGAAGGAGATCTGATAATCCAACTGCACAAGAATTTGGTTACAATGACATTACAATTAATATGCAGCGAACTATAAAACCAAAAAGAAATGTACATGGACGAAATCTAGGACATTGGGTGGAAGTTAGTGATGAGCCCTTGCCCAAACGCCCAAAATCAGAGTAATTGTTTACTAACTTGTATTTGAACTCAATGAAACGTCTTTTTACATTTTACATTTAATTTGTTTAGTTGTAACTGACAGTGATATGGTAATCCAGATACTCTGTCTTTTCCGTTTATATTATTAATCCAATTAAATAAATTTTGTATAACACAAAATTATGTAAACAAAAGTATAAATAAAATAAACTGAAATTACTCTTGAGCAGCATTTCTTAAGGTTTTTCGTAAACCCTTCATTTTCTTTTCTGCCTTTTCTAAAATCTTATACTTTTCAATAATGTTTCGTGTGTGGGAAAACGACCTGACAGTTATAAACAATTTAACAATATTTTCTAGGCATGAGGACGAGCACTGTTCACTTACTTCAGTCGAGCAATCGTGTACAATAGCGCCCCAGTGAGAAATTACGTCTGGGGAATCTAATGAGCGGTTCAGAATGGTAGCAGTGGGTATACTTGTCATTGTTTTACTTGTCTCTTCTCGGAATATAATTTCCACTATCTCAATAAGAGTAACAAGAAGGTTGCTAGGGTTCCACAAGCCTCCTCGATCTTGCTTCAACAGGTACTCGTTTAATTCCGTAGGAATACGCATTGAAAGCAGGAAATTCTGTAACATTGTGTTGGATGTGCTTTCGTTTTGTTTAATTTTCTTACTCTTGCGGTAAATATTGCTTATTACGGCTCCGGTAATGTATCTCAGAGGACCCTTTTCCTGATCAGTCAATGGTTGTACTAATGAAACATTTACAGCGCCACGACATTTCTTGATGCGAGAAGCTAACTTGCCGGGTAGATTGACGATAATAATGTTTAAGAATCGAGAATCATGGTCAGGGAAAAGGGTTGAAATATTAGGGAAAATGTTAGAGGAAAAGAAATGCATCAACGTGTCTTGGTTTCGGTTGTTCTCCATATTTCTGTAGCACTCCTGAATCCGATTTACGAATACGTCTTTATCACAGCAAATAGACGGTAATACTTTTAGTTGTGCCTCGATATCGACTCCATACCAGCCATCTGAAATGACTTTATTGACAACTTCTTCCATCATCTGTTTTAAATCATTCTTCGACAACGAACTTTCAAAAGTAGTGTGCTTATTAAGAGTGTGGCGTCTTCGTCCCCCTTTGGTCTTGTACTTCTTCCCGCATTCCGAGCACACAAATTCCTTATTTCCATTTATTTCCTCCAAAGAATCATGCAGTATAGTTTCAAATTCATCAATGTGCTCTTCGTCAACTAATACTGTTGCCCGTTCAAGATTAACTACATTATTTTCATGATTTTGTTCGAGATTTTCTATATTGTTGCTATGTGTCGCCATTGAAAACAACAGAAATCTGAACTCAGCTATGCAGGTTCAACATCACGTGATGCTGCAATTTCCGGTTGGTCAACATCACCCGGAAGTTCTATTGTTTCAGAGCGGAGTTTCACAGCCCTCTCCCTTTCCAGTGGCTATGCTAGAATGTAGTTGTGCAACTCTTGCGGTGGGGCTTTTAATGATCGGACTAATTTCTTAATGGAAGTGGATCTAATCTGTTGAGTTGGCAGATGCTCAACATCACTTGTATGTTGGATAATAATACCATTTGCTATGTGGGTAGTCCCTCCTCCTGTTGGTGTTTCCTCCAGGAAATCTATGTTATCCCATACCATCATTGTGAATTTGTTTGGGATTAATCCCTTCTGGTATAACAACATTACTGCCTAGAGTTTGAGAGGCAAGTGCCGTGTCAAAAGACAGTACTGCTGAATGGGAAACTGAATTTCCAAAACCGTTTAAGATCCTTGTTAATTGATATGATCCTGTTATTTGTCTTACTGCCATGCCCAGACATAACGATTTGGGAGTTTGTCTTCTACCATTTGAATTGACATATATTATGTCTTGGGCAATAGAAAGAACCTTTAAATATTCTTTCTCTGTGATCTTGTGGCATGCATTAATGCTTACATCAGTTGAAAACCCAAGAAGCCAAGTAAGGAATACTGCTAGGCGTGGGGGAACCATTTTTTCAGCATTATTGGTAGTTAATTCAGATTGTGTTGGAGGCCAATTTTGGTAAAAATTTGTACATTCTTTAATTTTACATTGGAGCATCATAGCAGCATGGAACAAGGTCCTCAGTTGTGCTTCCTCATCATTCGCTTCCTGCTTGTTTTGGCTTCCAGGGGTGGGAATTTCTATGTCATCTTCTTCCTCGCTGTCACTCTCTGTATTAGATTGTATTGTCATGCTTTCTTCAGCAATATCACCCATGCTGAGATCCTCACTGAAAACTATTATGTTCGATTTACCAGACTTATGGAAGACCAATTGTGGGTAGGTATTCTTCAATCTTGTCTTCAAACGGTGTTGTCTATAATTATAATAAATAATAAAGCATTTATTTAAACATGATAGCAATTAGCATACTACTTTTCTTCTTTTTTTGTACTGAGGAATATATCAATCCACATATACTGTAGTACTTGTATGCACAAACAGTACATTATAATTTCATTTATAACTGCTTTTAACAATAAGTCGCACTCACCTATAATTTGAGGCATCCAACTCTTCCTTGTCCAAAACCACCTTAAGAAATTCTTTAAAAAGGCTGCTCATGAACATGATTTGCTTGTCATTGATAATTCTTTTCTCTACAACTTCTTGACAAAAGTATGTATATGATTCCTCATAGAGCAATGTTTTCTCTTTCACTCGTTCATAGTTCAGGAAGTTGTATACCATATATAGCAGTTCCTGTGGTAGCATGCCTCTATAGCAACACAAACTTTGTCCCTGATATGTAGTAGAATTGTCTCATCCTTTTTTATTTCAGCAGCCTGTCTCAACTTCCCACCATCAAAGGTCTGACTTTGTGTGAGATTTTGAGGCTTTCTTTTCTTGGTTTTCTGAAGAAAAAAAATAAGAAGCTCAAAAATCTTGTCTCAATGTACAAGCATATACTGTTTAATTTATTCATGGCCTGTGCTTTAAGAAATCCAAAAGTTCAATGGAAACAAGCTCTTAGAAAGGGTCAAGGTCGTCATGGTATTATAGAAGACTGCAAATATACTCAACATATTTTGCCCTTTAAGGCCTTAACAGAACTGCAAAGTAATTTAAAATTATTGTTCACTTACCGGGCACGTGTATATGAGTTCTTTCTTTTTGCAGATGAGGCATATTCTTGGTAGGACAGGGGTTGACGATGACCCTGCAGTCTCACAGCCATGATGTGGTTCAGATCTTTTTCGTAGTTGTCTAGGTTTTTTCGCAGCAGGCTCACCACTTCTATTCCCACTAGGTTCAGATGTCTCTGGCACTGTTGCACTTGCTAGGCGTTGTGCTCTTTCGATTTTTTCTTTATCAGTGAACCTTCTATAACATTCGATGTGGTATTTTAAACCTGTTGGAACTGTTCCTTCATTTTCGAACGCCTCTTCATCGAGCTTGGAACAATACTGTAGGGACTTCACAGCTATGTCCGTTTGTAATCCTTTGATAGAAAGCCATATTTTTCTGCTATTCCGGAATTTTGAAAATGTTGCTGGAGTAAAGTATTTTAAATTTCCATTCGAAGTTTCGCCAACATGAATAATACATGAGTGAAGCTCCTCCATATTTTGCATAAATATATATTTTGGTTGACAAAATAAAATCACATAGCTTAAAAGAGTCCGTTAATGACATTTTTACTATAACAATTCTGCGGCGCGTGAAGACTGGGTATTAGGAATGAGCCTTTTGAGGTATGTTATTTTATTTTTAAGCGATTTCGAAACCTGTAATTTTGAAGATTTTGATCGCGAAATTCTCAAAAACTACAGGAGGAAATGGCAGGAACTTTTTAGATTTGGATTCAGCGTGCTTTACTCTACCAGAATATGTGAAGTTCCTTTAGATTAGAAACATGTGCGGAAAAAATCTTTTCTAGAGCACTTTTCGACCCTCAGCCGACGGCCTAATGGTTTGTGTCGACCGAAGAAGCATGTAGCTTCCGTGAAATCTTTGTTTTATCCAACGTAAGTAGAAGTTTTACATATTATTATCAAATAATTAATAATTTCATGAAGAAATTTCAAAAGAAATGAATGTTTAAACAGGTGTTGTAGTCGGGTACAGCATTGATTAATACTGAAAACATCAATGCTGTCATTGCTGTGTTGCGAATGCAGTAGGTACCGCGGCTCTTTCGCAACCAATTCACAATAATATACGCAAGTTTATAACATATATTTCCAATTTTCTCACTGACTATATCTCTCAATCTCTCACGCACATATATCTCTCACTTATCAAAGTCTCTTTCTCTTATATATTCATATTTCACACTCAGCCACTCCTTCTAACATCCGCTCTGACTCTCCTCACTCATCACACACAACCACAACGATAAGTAATAGATGCAGCATGAGCAGCCGAGCTGTATCTGATTTACAAGGCGAGCGCTACTGCAAGCGAGCCGTAGTAAATCAGATACAGCTCGGATGCGAATGCTGTATCTTTCTTAAAATACAAATGCATCTAAGTAATCAAGTTCACCAACTATTTTTGGGATACGGTCTGTTTTAGCCGAGAAAATCGAAGCTAAAGTTTATGTAAATCAGGACGATGCTGTATCCGATTTACAACCACTGCCACGGTATTGATTTATTTTGAATTTTCGTCATGAATTATTAATGATATTTTAATGCATAACAAGACGCCTGCTCAGGCGTTCACTCGGGCTACTGATTTCTGAAAGCTTCGCGTAGCCTGTGCGTACTCTAGCAAGACTACATGGAGTACATGGCAATGCATAATTGCATAGATTTTCACAAATAGAATCTATGGTCTTATATGAACTGCTGCGGTGCAGGAAGCGCCGAAGGTTTGCTAATGTAGTATAAATGTAAACATGAAGGCCGTTTTTCTAAAAATTAAACAACGGCTCTAATATATTTAGTAGACAAAACCTATAGTGTCGGATTCGGCAGATTCAAGCGATCATTTTGATATAGAATTTATTTAAATTCGGACAAACAGAAAATATTTAAATATGTTTTAAAACACATGTTTCCAAATGTAATACGACACGCGATATCTAGACATGCACTGAACAGTTCAACATATTGATATCTTTCCGGTATTTGCTCTATTCGGTGTTTTTATTATACTTGAATTTTGTAGTTGTCGGACTATAAAGCAGCAAGGCCAGGACCAACCTGTTTTGAAATAGCTCGTCATCTTTTACGTACTAGGTCTACCGCGATCGCCGACGTGTGCAGTTGTAAACATTGTAAAGCCTTTGTAAGCATATTTATGATGAATTGAAGACAATTGTCAGCCGCATTACTGATCAACTATAACTCGGTCACTTGCAAAGCTATTCAAACAAGTAAACAACTGAGAAACAGTGAAATGTCTTTCAAATATTCAAAAACATCGATAAAATGGCAATAAAAGCTTCGTTCAAAAGAGACAACCACTGATCATCTGGAGACAACTCGGCCAAACCTCGGTTTCGCAATTATTAAACATGACTGTTCTCTGACGTCCTTCACTCCTTCAGTTTAAAGTTTCCAATTATTTTTAATACACCTTGATTCGCTGACAGTCCGACTACTCTGACATCTTTGTTTGAGACGACTGTTGTGTAGTGTGCCAAGAAATGTCGTGGAAATATTCAAAAACATCGATAAAATGGCAGGAAAAGCTTCTTTCAAGAGACAACTCGCCATGAAATCGCCATCGCGCGGCCGGGAGACTAATGCTCGCAACCCCCAAAATAATCGCGAAACCTAGACTCGTCTACCACAGATAGCCCGAGTAATAAAATGTTCACACAATTCCCAACAGCTGTATCAGATATGCAGCATACTATACATGTAGTTAATAGGCTCAAATCAGTTGAGCTTTTTCCTTGTTTACTGAAATAATTTGATTTTTGCCTTTTCTACGACTGCTAAACAAATAATATTTAACAATTAGACAACGAGCCCGAGTTTTCTATGAGCGAATATAATAGTCAACGAGGCGAAGCCGAGTTGACTATCGCTCATAGAAAACGAGGGCGAGTTGTCTAATTGTTTTGGTATAAATTTAGCAACCAAAGTTAAATAAATTCTCGACCATAACATATTCTTTGAGGCTCGTTTAATACATTTTTTAACTGCCAACATAAAACGTTTAACAGTCATTTTCGGACATTTCCTTGGTCCCGTACCTAAACTGATGGAAAAGTAAAGTTTTCTTGCATAATTTAGCATGTGTTTTCATGTACAATATTGAAACAATGTATATCCACTCATTTGATTTGTAAAAATGACAAAATGTTTAAAGAAACATTCAATTTAGCATGTAGTTTACTACACGAAATCTTGTCAATAGCAAGCGTAATTTTGAAATGTGTTTTGTTTGCAGTTATTTCGTTTTAAACGAACACAGATAGACAATTTAACGATCTTACCATTCATAATTTCCATTCTAACCATTTTGTAGCCGTTTTTGTTTTCTGTAGAACTTATTGTTTCGCTTAAATGTCCAATTTCTTCTTTCATTTGCCCACTCCGTTATAATTTCGGCGCCATTGTTGCTTAACAGAACAACCGCTGGCTCTAATGATCGTTGCTCGTGACATACTACACATTTTGTGATTGGTCAATTTTTTTAAAAGAATGACTTTCATTGGTTTATCCCAGAGGTTTATATCACCAATTATAAACTCCTGCAATAGCTAATGAAATTCGAGGATTTGCATTATAAACTTGTAAATTTATACTAAATTCATGATATAAACTCATCGTAGTCTAAATAAGATACTTCGGCTCGCCGTTGTAAATCAACTCATCAATTGTATCTATTACATATAAGGAGACGAAGTATATATTAATATAAGGAGACGACAATCGGTATACAGTAGTTCTCAAACTCTTTACATGTAATAATTCATGAGGAAAATTCAAAAGAAATCAATATTTAATCAGTATTTGGAAATCGGAGGAAGCTAGATTACAGTCAACTTAGCAAACTGTAAAGTTGACTTTCTCTTAAAATATTGATTTGTTTGAGAAGCTATACCGTTTTTATAAGTGATATTGGGCATTTCACTCGATTACATAGCATGTTCTAAGGATTTTGGGTGAAGGAAAATTCGAGTGTAGAATATATACATTTTAAGACCAAACCGGGACCAGTTGCGAAAAATGCAACTACAATATATTCTACTCTCGAGTTTTCCTTTACCCAAAATCCTTAGAATATACCGTATTTACTCGTTTAAGCGCCGCCCCCGATTAAGCGCCGCATATGAGAGCCAAAATATTAAAGAGCGCCGCCTTCGAATAAGCGCCGAACTTATCAACAATGCGGCGCTTAATCGAAGCACCGTCAGACAGAATTGTTCGAGAAGCCAATCTAAAAAAACAACTACAGTACATCTCAATCTTAAGTACAAAATGAAATGTCTATTTTGTTGTTAACATTTCTTGTTATCCTTTACAAATAAAATAATTTTTAAATAGCGCCGCCCTCAAATAAGCGCCGCTCTCAAATAAGCGCCGCATCCGAAACACTAAAAATTTAAAGAGCGCCGCGGCGCTTAAACGAGTAAATACGGTATCCTAACACTCATCAGTGTTCTTCCTCCGATGTCTAAACTCGGAATTACTCTACTTCTGTTCCAAGCATAGCCCCCAAAAGACCTTTACTGAGTTTACTCCACTCCGATTTGGACCCGACCTCATTCAACCATCTAATTCCGCAAGAAGTATTGGCGTTATTTTTGATAACACTATGTCGATGTATATATGCCCATGTAAACTCTGTTTGTAAAACTGCCTTCTACCATCTTCGTAATATCGCTCGCATAAGGAAATTCCTATCTGTAAAGACCTCCAAACCTTAATCCATGCATTCGTCACATCCAAAATTGATCACGGCAATTCTCTCCTATACGGCCTTCCAAAAAATCTTATAAAAAACTCCAATCTGTACAAAATGCTGCTGCCCGTCTTATCACTTTTTCCTGCCAACGTGATCACATCACTCCTATCCTTATGGATCTTCATTGGCTACCGGTTGCAGAACGTATCAAGTTTAAAATCCTCATTCTTACATTCAAATCTCTTAATGGCCAAGCTCCTGTCTACATCTCCGACCTGATTACACGCTACATTCCACGAAAAACTCTCCGCTCTTCATCCGAAATTCTTCTCAACCGTGTCAATTTTAATCTACTCTCTTATGGCCATCGATCCTTCTCCGTTGCCGCTCCTGAACTCTGGAACACTTTACCTAGAAGCATCAGATCTTCCCAAGTCTTTCAAGTCAAGTCTTTCTATTTTTAAATCCAAAATCAAAACACATCTATTTAAAGGATGAGTGTCCAGCTAATGCATGCACCCTCGCGGCCATTTTTCGGGCCACGAAATTCAACAAGTGAAGCAATCCCTCGATATCTGATCAATCCTTGCAGTAAATTACTCAATTTATGTTTTTCGTGAGAGCAAAGATGATTTAGTAAGTAGTTATTGTCATATTTTTGATAATATTTGATTACACTCAGAGGGCCGTAGAGTTGTATTTCGAGACAAGTATTCGTCGATCGGCGTTTCTTACAAAACCAAACGAAGGCCAGACAAGAGATCGTAACTAAACGTAGACACTAAATTAGATGCCATTAATAAGAGCTAGCTAGACTCAAAGTTTTGTCATTTCAATAAGACGCATTCATACTTGTTTACAAGTGGTTTACCTGTTGGATTGCATGCATCTCCGATTAGGATTTGTTTTGATTAGGCGCTCTTGTTCTCATATTAAGTTTGTCACTGTTTGGTTCTCAGCCGATGATATTATAAGCTTCCCAAAGTCGTTTGAATCGATTTGTAGCGATGTCTGACTCAGAATTTGTCGAAAATAATTATAAACGACACTCGACGAATCTGTCGGCGTTCTATTCGCAACGGCTTTGGTTACAACGGCCTTTCAAGTACATGTATATTATTTCGCACTTTACAGACTGCATATTAAATGCATATTAAACACTTCTGTATGCTGTATACACGCTCCACGTTTCTGACGTATTTCTGCATAGCCTATTCGAAGGGAAAGGAGCCTACAACTACAAACAAAACACTGCGATAAATTGCAGTATTGCATTTGAAAATTAAACGCCAGAGAACAAGAGCGCCTAATCAAAACAAAGCCTATTCGGAGATGCAATCCAACAGGTAAACCACTTGTAAACAAGTATGAATGCGTCTTATTGAAATGACAAAACTTTGAGTCTAGCTAGCTCTTATTAATGGCATCTAATTTAGTGTCTACGTTTAGTTACGAAGGCCATCGTTTGGTTTTGTAAGAAACGCCGATCGACGAATACTTGTCTCGAAATACAACTATACGGCCCTCTGAGTGTAATCAAATATTATCAAAAATATGACAATAACTACTTACTAAATCATCTTTGCTCTCACGAAAAACATAAATTGAGTAATTTACTGCAAGGATTGCTCAGATATCGAGGGATTGCTTCACTTGTTGAATTTCGTGGCCCGAAAAATGGCCGCGAGGGTGCATTGTGAGCGCGCAAGGCATTAGCTGGACACTCATCCTTTAAGTCTGTCTTTAATTAGTTTTGAGCTTTTGTAAAGCGCCTAGAGCAGACCTGGATAGGCGTTATATAAATAAATATTATTATTATTATTATTATTATTTTCATCCTGCTTGGCTGTATTTAGAAATCGGAGGAAGCTACTGACTCGTGTTGGATATATTACATAATTAAATTATTTATTGATGCGTCGATTCTCTGCGATGTGCCGCGGATCTTATATAGGTTACTAGATTAGTTACCTTGTATATACTAAAATGACCGATATGATTATATTGCTCTAGATCTAGAATACTATTTTATTTGTTAATTAAATATAACGAGCGATATCATCTATATTAAAGAATGAACTAAGTCGATAAAATAATGAAGGCCTCTTTGTGCTTCCGCAGTAGTTTGACTTAAATTAGCACTGAGCTATCACATCCAAAGGTATAGATCTATAAACATCGCATGCGATCCAGAGAGACGGATGTGGGATATGTCGCACCACTCACTAGTAATCCCATGCTCAAACAATATTGTCTAATTCTACGCGACTTCATATCTTACACGTTGCCCCAGTGGCCCGGTAGAGGGATGGCTGGACGCGGGAGCCACAGAATGTCTGTAACGTATTGTGTAATTAATTAAATTTCACGATATCAAAAGCTATAGCAGCTGACTGAAATATAAATTACTTTCTCGATCCTGTAGGCCGAATGATGAAAACATCTTGGCTATTAACCAGTCTCACTACAGCTTCCCATTGTAATTACTTGTAAATTTTTTAGACAATCAACATAATTTTTTTAGACAATAAGTTTCGAAAATGCGGTTGCACATGCACCACTGATTCATCAGCACCCCTCTCCTCGGCAGAGGCTTATTAAGCGCGCGGAGAAGGATCGGAAGATGGAAAGAAAAGTAGCCACTGCCAAATAATGTAAACAATATGGCGTACAATTGCGTGCTCTGGTTTTCAAAATATAATCTGCTACGAAAGAATGGAAATCGCTGATAAATTACGCAATTAGCACAACAAACAAGCCAACCCGGCTAAAAATCATCTCGGCAAAGCGGGCTAGCTCGGGTACCCGGGCTGGCTCGTCTCCATATGTTCATCATTGATCTCAAAGGACGAATTATTGTGAACATAGATGTTACCAGTTACCATTATGTCGTAGAAAGTTAGCGCTTCCCAGCGATGGGTGTATCACTCCAAAAAATCTCGTACACCTTTAAAAATCCGAAAATCCCCCCAAACTCAAAAAAGCCGAAAATATGTCAGAAAATCTCAGAAAATCACCAAAAATCTCAAAAATCTCAGAAAATCACCAAGAATCTCAAAAAAAATTCTAAAAAATCCCAAAAAATTCCCACGGTATTTTCAAAATCCCAAAAATCTCCTACACTTTTTCTGGAGTGATACACCCCTCGCTTTCCAGCGCTGTCGGTCGGCTTTGTTTATCAGGTTCATCTGGAAAACTTCCGGGACAGTTGCCATCCTTCGATAACGTATGTCAGACTGGCAACGTTTTCGAATTTTTCGAACAGTTTTTCTATTTTTCTATAGAAATCACCGGTGGAACCGTTCCGCCGCTGATTTCTATAGAAAAATACAGAATAACTTTCAGAACAACATTCTAAACTTAGCCGCACATTATTTGGCCTCTGATTCTCTCATCTTTTTCTCCTTCCCTTCGTTTCCCGCGCGCTTCATCCTTGCCCAAAAAAAGAAGCCTTTGCGGAGAAGAGAGCATCAGCACTCTACTGATTGCCATTTTGAACTGACGGCGTAATTCAAGCAATAATCCCCCAAATTATACCTGCTTAAAATGTGCAGGCACGTTTATGATTGGTGCAAATCGATACTGACAAGCTCACGAGTCCAGTCGTGATTTCCGAAGGTAAGTACCGGGTCCCGAGATACGGCTGGAAATCGCGGGAAAATGCTGATACAAATGACTTTAAGTTAAAATTAATCAAAGGTCAATTTTCTTATACTTTAAAAAATTGTTTTACTTTTATGTTTTTTTTATTATCAGTTTTCTTTTTTATTTCAGTTTAGCAAAAAAAAAAATTACCCTGCTTCGTCTAGTTTACAAGGCAAAGAATGGCGTCAGCTCAAGAGTGTTTTGATGCTGAGAAAACGCGACGTGAAGTAAGTTACTCAAAATATCTTGAGTTTCTGGATTAATAATATAGAGGGGTAAATTTCTCGAATATGATTGGCTATAGTGAGGATGGCATGTCTTTTCTAACCCTTTAACAGCGAATCGAACATTTTTGTTCCTACTTATATATTTTACTCTGGCGTTAGCAAGACGATTTTACTTGTCAACTCACTTTTAACAAGATTGTTAAAAATTAAATTTCTTGATAAGAGAAGATTTGCATCATGCGCGGTCTTTGGGCGTTTATAAGTCGAACAGTGGAAACAAATCAATAATATGAATGGTTCTGATGTCTTGACTGTTTTGTGAAAATGATTCCCGAGTAGTTTAATACAGCATCTCTTTAATTCGCGACCTGTTAAAGTAAACATGACGCCAATCATACTTTTGTACACAATCAGACGTTTGTACACCTTGTGTGAATAGGACTATGGTACCCCAAATTGGACAATTTGCATTATAGCAATGCATCGTGGATCATGAGGAAAATGGTAACGCTTGCAGGCGAAATGGCCGCCACGAAGCGAGCATTTTGCTTGTGAGAAGAATGGATTCTTTTCAGCACATTTTTTGTAGCGCAGGAGAATTTCGAAAAGGGCAATGTATTTGTGGGACTATAAAGAACGTTGTGTGTCAAAGACAGTGAAATCAGAGCAGAAATGGGCGAGAAAATTGCTATAGAGCTATTGAAAGAGTGGAGAATATGCTAATAAATACGTTCCAGAAGGGAGGTTTCTCTCGACATTTTCAGGTGAGTAAGCTTAGTGAACATAGGACAGCTCATCATTTTGCCTCACAGACATGTGTGTGTGTTGTTGTTCTATCGCGATCTCGTGTTTTCTGAATTACCAAGTGTTCTGTAATGATTTTTTCGTTTGTTCAAATTGACAACTTTTGGCGACGATGTCTGCCATTCGTTCGATTAAGCATGTCCTCTGAAGACAATGTTTTTAAAGAGTCTTTACATTTTTTGGCGCGGAAACAACCCGGTCTTATCGGCAACGGCACTGGTACTTTGTAAAAACACCAAGAAGAAAGCACTTTTGCCTGGGTTTCTACTGTTGTTTTTATTTCTATTTTGTTTCCTTTGTTGTGGTCGGTTCATATCCTGTCAAATAAACCAGTAGGTTCTTGAACTATTGTAGGCTGTAAATATATATTCATAACCATAAATTCGTTTAAAACGTTGAAAATGTACCGAGTTTTGTTGCTGTGTTGTAGGCAACAAGCTTTGTAAAACACAGGGGTGGTGCCAGAGGCAGGCAGGGGTGCTACACCACCTGTTGGGGAACCATAGCCCCCCCCCCCTCGTAATTGGGCGGCCAAAGTGCTCGTAATTGGGCGGCGATAGCTTCGAATGGCAACATGCAGTTCTCATTGACAATATCCTCAAGACACTGTTTCATTTCATCATCAAATTTTACGTTGTTTCTACCGCCACGTGGTGTTTCATCTATCCTATTCTCTCGTATGTACCTTGCAATTATGCTCCGAGCAGTTAAACGATTAACACCCAACGTATCAGCCACCAAGACGTAGTCCTGGTCGTCTTCTTGAGAAATTCTATTTCTTCTTCGTCGTTCCGCCATTGTAGAACCTTGTCAAAATGACTATACCATCGCGAAAACTTCAATTTATCCTCAACTGAAATGCCATACGGCCAACATCGGTCGCAAACTTTCTAAACGCTTAACTTCCCTGGTAGAAATCTTAGTTAAGATATTAATAGGATCTTAACTAAATCCTATAAGATCCTAAATAGGATCCTATTTAGGATTATATGTAAGATCCTATAAGATCTTATAAGTATGCGTTCCTACAGGATCTTGTATAGGATCTTAAACTTTCTTATAGGATCCTGTATAGGATCTTAAACATTCTTATAGGATCTTGTACAGGATCTTAAACTTTCTTATAGGATCTTGTATAGGATCTTAAACTTTCCTATAGGATCTTGTATAGGATCTTAAACTTTCCTACAGGATCTTGTATAGGATCTTAAACTTTCCTATAGGATCTTGTACATGATCTTAAACTTTCCTACAGGATCTTGTATAGGATCTTAAACTTTCTTATAGGATCTTGTACATGATCTTAAACTTTCTTATAGGATCTTGTACAGGATCTTAAACTTTCTTATAGGATCTTGCACAGGATCTTAAACTTTCTTATAGGATTTTGTACAGGATCTTAAACTTTCTTATAGGATCTTGTATAGGATCTTGAACTTTCCTATAGGATCGTATACAGGATCTTAGCTAATTCATTCGGGATACTGAAGATCTTTGGAAATTACTTATATGCAGTCTAGATTAAAATAACTGCATACATCACAGTAAGTTTTTCCTAAGTTTTTTTTATGAAAGTCCAGACCTGTATGTACAATTAATGTTTATACATGATCATGCAGCAATAATAAAGTATAATTGTATAATTTTCCTGATTTTATTTGAATATACAGTAAATACCATACAACAACATTGAACGATTTCCATTTCACAACTAACGTTAAAACAGTGGTAGCTATATGTAAAACAGCTGTATAATTAGACCAGAACAAATAATTATAAATAAATTGCAGCCTTAAAAATGTTTAAAAAATGTTTAAAAAGGGAAACCCAAGGCATACAGTATGTTTAAAAACCAAACAAAAATCATGGATTAACAGATCTCATCTCACTCAATTTCTTCTTTAACTTTTGGGCTATTATTAACCACTAAAGCAGCCGACCTTTTCCGATACGATTTTAGCTTATCCAAGCACTTCTGATTTAAACTTTGTCGTATCTCTGCCCAACCTTTTTCAAGCACCTTTTCTCCATATTTCATCTTTATGCACTCTATCAATAATTAAAACATATGACTGAATTAGCTTACAATGTTTATGATTCAATTACCCTTTTCATCGGTAAATTGTTAACTTCTGTAACTCTAATTCTGATTGGCCAGACAGAACATTGGATTGTGCTACATTGGCTATATATTCATGAGAGTGGGGACCCTACTGAGGGATGGGCTTGATTATGGATTGAAAAAGTCTTATTGCCCATTAAGAAATAACATAATGCATATTGAATAACACAAAAACTGTATAGACAGTGAATAAAAGGTAAATTATAACAAAAACCTAGTTCAACATACTTTTCAACAAATTTACTTTATCTTGGTCAAGTGGTTTCTTTTTTCCGCTAGAATTTTCTTTGGGTTCCACAGAACCATTCATCATTTCATTATCAGTAATGTTGGACCAATCAGATTGGTTTTCCCAATCTTCCTTATATACCGTTCCACCAGCTAATGTGACAATTATACAGGTTAAATTTCTTTGTTGGATTTGCAAGATTGTTTCTTCAACAGAGGCTCAGAGCATGTCAGTTTGGTAGAACATTTTACGAGATATAGTACTGTAGCTCTCCAATTTTAGTAATTCATACAAATTACATACTGTGTAGGATATATTCCCTTTACGAGTAAAATCATCTGACGTTAGCCAGAGTAAAATACTAAAGGGTCACCACGGCAGTGAAAGGGTTAAATTAACTAAGGTACATGACTGTAAACATGGACAGTAGATATTTGTTTACCTCGACTTGTGAAGTTACTCCTGTTGAACTAGTTTCTCCACTAAGCAATTTTTGTTTTTTAATTGGAGTACATAGCTCATACTTAAAAGCATGATCAGATCTTTTTAATGACTGCTCCAACATATTTTGAATGCTGTCCAATTTCACAGAGAACTCTTCTAAAACCACTTTAATTTCCTGGAATTCCTGGTTTTTCTTTGGGACCTTGTTAATAAACAATATAAAACATTTGTAACAATTTTAGTATACCGGTAACTATATTTGCTCATAATATTAGTGCATAATTGGTCATGTTGTTGAGGCAGAACTGATATATGTACAGTACAGTAAATGGGGCAATAGCCACAAGAGCTTGTAAATGTAATGCAGAACAGAAATTTTAATAATCAGTTTTGACATGTTCACAGTCACAAATCCTAATACCATTAGTCACCCATTCAACACAAAGCAAGTGCATGAAAGGGGAGAAGAGACTACCCCATGTGAATTGCACAGAAGTTTGACCTACATATGGCAAGTTCATCACAAAAATTGGACTCAAAATGTGACCTAGTTACAATATTCATTATACCAGCTGTATGACTCAAAAATAATATATATAAATAATTTTAGATGGCTGTGTGAACTACTCAGCCTAGCTTAAATGCACTCCATGTTTAAGACTTAAGTTTCATTGTGTTTAAAACCTGTCAAATTGTTGACCCACTATAGCCCAGGAGGTCTCCAATTGACGAGTAAAATCATCTGGCGTTAGCCAGAATAAAACACTAAAGGCACGCTTGGGCGTTAAAGGGTTAACAGTCACATCCAGTATTCTATGTGATCCTTAACTTCAACCACTAGCTGTGCTGTTAATATTGACATGCTGGTCTGTGTAATCTGCATTTTGTTTACCTCAAGCTTTTCCAAGCATTAACTGCCTTACTCTGTTGGCCTCATGGGCAACAATTTTACCTGCAAGAGACAAATTTGTTTAAACTGTTCAACCCTATCTAGAACTCTAAACCTAACTCGAAATCAATCACACAACTGCGAATTCGCCTTTGATTTCTTTCATAGCAGATGATCAGATGCGGTTTCTCAAGCCAGTTTTAACCACGACAGAGTTCGGCGACGATTTCAAACATCTTAGATTTTATATCGTTCACTAACTCTGCTAGTGTTGGATGAATCATGCGTAAATTATGCACGTCACAGACATATATAGCAAGTCACTCACGCGTCCAGCCGTTCGTAGAGGGCGGGTAAAGTCCTATGAGTCGAGATAAGGCTGGAAATCGAACCTATAAACGATTGGAATTTTCATGGCTGAACCTAATCCTTTATTATGATGTTTTCCCGAGCTGTTTAGTTTGCTCCGAGCGGAAAATACTACATCACATTGACCTAAAGCAGGTTTAGTCCTGCTTTAGGTAAATGTGATTTAATGCATTCTTGCAAACTGGTAAACAACTCCAAATATGGAAACTGACTAAATATTAAAAAAATTGTCCTTAATTTTCACTAGTATTTGCCAAAACAATTATTTATTTTGTTCGTTGATTATATAGTGGTGAATATTTACCTCTACGCTTTGCATCTTGGCAAATATCCACCAATAAAAACAAAATTCGTATTACCAACTCACCGGAATCGTCTTTGGGCTTGGGTTCTTCACAATCAAAATCATCATAAATATTGTTATCTCCATCATCAAAACTTAACGAGCGTTTCCTTTTGCCAGATCCTATTAACGATAATTAATAATGGTCAGCCAACTTTGTAAAAGTAATGAAAGATGAAAGGGTTGGCAATGCCAATCGTACTCAAGCGACATTCTTTGTCTGTCCAATGAAAATATTAATAGTTGAAGTCCTTTGACACAGTAAAAACGAAGCAATTTAAGACACACTACAAATCAGACAAGCCACCAGTCTGTCACAAAATTATATTATTTATGAGTAAAAAGTACTCCTTAGATGTACCTTGCTTGTTTCTTTTTTCGTTTGGTCCTTCATCTTCATCTTCGTCGTCGCCCACATCGCCATCGACCACGTCGCCATTTAAAATGTTTTCTAAGCCAAGCTGTTTTTTCTGGCAATTTGCTTTTGTTCCTTGAGAAGTTAGGGAGTAAATTGTAAGTTAAATTTATTTAAGATTACCTTGCAGTTGAAGAGAAACGGCCAGAATATATATATATATGTATGTATATACTAACTGAAGTGGTACTCAGGGCAGCCTACTTTTTAGTCTAATGTAATGTAAATTTCAGTTTGTGTGAACACGTGCACAGGGTAATTTCTATTAAGAATCCAACTGGGATTTTCTAGGGAAATTTCCTGTACCGTCCAGGCAGTATGAAATCCACAATTCAGTACCAAGTGTTGCTTTTTTGTGGTATTTTAGTTGTGAATCGCTAGAGCTATGTTGACTTTTTTTTATTCTTATAAATTTAAATTATTAATAATAACTGTGTAGTTTCTCCGACTTATTCTAAGAATAATTGTTTCCGCGTATGCAATTGCAGATAACTAAATAATCTTTTTGATACTTGCATTTGATACTTTTAAGGTGGAGATGATAATACCGCACACGAAGATATAGAAGAAAACGTATTTCATGACATTGATAATGACGTTCAAATTAATTTGGACTACAGCAATTCCATTGTTGACAATCATGATAATTTTTACGATGGTGACGACGATGACAACGATGAAAACGATGATGATCAAAATCGCTGTACTGATGACGACGACAGCAATAGTAGAAGTAGCAGTGACAGCGAGTTTAACTTTTCATTTGATGAAAGTGATGGAAGCCTTCAAAATGAAACAGCTGATCAGGAGCAAAATGTCAACCATGGCCAGGACGGTGCTAGCAGCCGTTCGCCACTTTGCAGTGGTTCTTCTATATCTGCCCTCCAATTCCATAGCCTTTTATTAACTCTAAGTCAGAGACACAACTTATCATCTCTTGCACTTGACAACATACTGAAATTATTTAAGATGAGTTTACCAGAAGGAAATAAATGTCTTGCGTCAAGTTACTTGTTTCAGTCCCAGAACGAAATGGAACTTCAATATTCTCTCACAAAGTATTCAACATGTATGAATTGCCAGAGGGTGCTTAGTAACGATCTTTGTACGAACACTTCCTGCGGCAGGCACCAGAGAAATGGGAAAGGAAATGATTCCAGTACCTTCTATGTTATTGACATATTGCAAGAATTAAAAAGGTTGATACCAGGTACGAAGCATGAAGTATTGAAATTACTATTACTAATACAACATTTGCCACGCTTCAGCCTTGTCTGTCTGTCTGTCTGTCTGTCTGTCTGTCTGTCTGTCTGTCTGTCTGTCTGTCTGTCTGTCTGTCTGTCGTCAAGATACATGTATCTCACAAAGTACTGCACAGGTTTTCGTGAAAGTTTGGGGAAAGACTGATCAAAGACCAAGGACCAAGTCATTAAATTCTGTTTAATTTAGTTGAAACTTGAATGAAAATTTCATACAAGGTTCTTAGAGAAGATAAATTAAAAAAATGCTTGATTGCGGTCATTATTATGTTTTATATTTATATGCAAATCATAAATATTCAGGATCTCAATAACCGGCTGGCGGAGGTACAGGTATGCAGGCTCTGAGTGCCCTCTCATTAAATTCAATAATGATTGATTAAAGAAAATGTTATTTTCTTAAACGTGCGACGTCTTATAAGACATAACGCTGTTCTCATAAGGCTGTTCTCGTAACGCTGTTGTAAAGCCTTAATCAAGTCATCGCAAGTTGGCAGTCACGCTATCTCAGCCAGCCGCTCTGAATAGTTTCCCGAAAATATCATGTACCGTGACAAACTTAAAACTTGTTTAAAACACTCATGAAACCTTTATTTTGTTAATTTGGGTGTTCGAACGACTGCCACAGAAATTCTGACTGCCAACTTGCGATGACTTGCGTTCTTGTTTGGTTAGGGCTTAAGGCTGTTCTCATAGCATGACGTTAAAGTGAGATAGCTACGTACATTCGCATCGCGTTATGGTTTAGATTCTACGACGTTTGTTGCAAACCTCGTAGAATCTAAACCATACATAACGCGAGGCGAATGTACGTACCCCTACACAATAAACCAAGTAACATGTCGCTTAAAATTTTAATTGTTATTTTCAAAACAATGCCTTTTTACATTTAAACGTGCAACTCAAGTTATATAATTTACATGCATGCCAATTTTCAGTGTTATTGTTTTGTGAGCTGATTAAGTTTAATCATTTTTTTTAATAGAAAATTGGAAATCTATGGAAAAATTTATAGCCACTTATACCCATGAAACTGGTGTTTACCGAGATATTATAGACGGAAAAGTTTACCAAAGACAAAGTGCTGCTGTCAGTCGCGATGGAAGTTTTCCAATATCACTTTATTGGCACATTTATGGCGCGCCTGCACTGAAGTCCAAAGATATTTCATTATGGCCAATCCAATGCTTTGTCGTAGAGCTGCCGTTATCTCTCCGTTACTCATTTAAAAACATTCTAATGTGTGGTCTGTGGTATGGAAGAAAGAAGCCAAATATGGTAACGTTTCAGCAGAAGTTCGTCGAAGAAGTCGAGTTTTTGAACAAGGGCTTCTCCATAGACGTAGAAGATCAGCTTGCCAAAAGATTCACACTTGTAGTAAATGGGCAAGCTGCTGACTTGGTGGCAAAAGCTCCGTCAGTCAACTTCAAGCTTTACAATGGGAAATTTGGTTGTTGCGATTGCCTTCATCCCGGGCAAAGGTTACCAGTGCCGGGAAACAAGAAAGTCTACCCATATTCTCCTGATGGTTTTCCAAGAAGAACTCATGCCAATACTCTTACTTATGCACAGCTGGCTGCTGATACTGGTGAAGCTATTTTTGGGGTTAAGGGCCCTTCTCCAGTACATAGTATTTTGCAAATACCCGAGATGCTGTTATTCGATTATATGCACCAAGTACTGGAAGGAGAATTTTCAAGGCGAATGTCCAAATGGTTGAGTGGAAAGTGCAGCAGTGGCGCTAGTCTTAAACCTGTTCAAGAACAGTTAAGCAAAAATCTTCAAAATGTTGCCCTACCCCACGACTTCAAGAGAAAATTCAGGCCACTAGAAGAGTTTAATAGATGGAAGGCAAGCGAGAAACAAGCATTGTTTCTTCATGCTGGCTTACCTTTGTTGAAAGGTGTCCTTCCGCCAGAAGTTTTTTATCACTATGCCCTCTTGGTAACTGGGGTACGAATGTTGTGTGAAGACAAAATAACTGATGTCGACATATCTATTGCCAAGGCTATGCTGCTCAGCTACACAAGAATGTTGCCAACTGTATACGGAACATATGAAGCAACATTCAACACCCATTCACTAACGCACTTGGCAGAACAAGTCCGAGGACACGGCCCACTTATCCTACATTCTTCTTTCATTTTTGAGTCAATGCTAGCGCGTCTAAAAAGGTTTCATCATGGTACACGTGGTATACCAGACCAAATTTGTCAAAAATTGGCTATTGCACAGCATGTAAATCAGCAAGTCTTCCAAGCGTGTGAGAATAACGACGACGCTAAAGAGTTTGCTAAGAAAATTTTGGAACCATCACGTTCGTCAAAACTAGTAACCCTTTCCGATGGCATTAGTTTGTTTATGCCTCTCCAACAACACCGTCCTCTCATCCGTTATCTGATTGAAGATTTCCCTAGTAACGACGAAGGAGTAGCAGTAGCCCAAAGAATGATTAGGAATGGTGAAGTATATCATAGCTCACTTTACAAAAGACGGAAAAGTGCCGTCAGTTATCTGGTTGAGTTTGACGATGATGGAAGCAAAAGTTTTGGTAAAGTGGAGTACTATATCAAGAAAGACAATACAGGTTTTGCAGTCATCAACATTTACAGAAACCTACAATTCAACATTTGTGAGAAAGGATTGCCAGTACCCAATGATCTTATTGTTAAAGAATTTCGCTTATGCGGCTCTCTTGGATGCCACTTTACTGCAGTTGAGAATACTACTGCATATAAAGTAATTAAATGTTCGAGGATTGTTTCCAGAATTGTTTTTGTTAACAATGATGAACCGGGTGTTTATGGCTATGTGTCATCAGTATTAAAGTGTTATCAACATGACTAATGTAAATATTCTAGAGAGAAAACTTTGATGTTCGCAGGAATTGAAAATTATTATCGCTGTCCTTTTTTGTATATATATATATACTCGTAAAGCAGCTAATCAATCATGTAATCGAATGCTGTTAGTAATGTTAAGGAAGTTATATAATGTTAAGAAATAATTATTTGATTATATTATGCAAAAGTTGTGGAAAGTGTCATCACGTCATTCAAAAAAAAAATTAATAATTATAGAAGCTCAATGAATCAATACGATGGGGGCCAGAAAGAAATTTGTGAGAGGCATTTGTATGCACAATTTTTTGAAAAATGGCAGTTGGGAATAGAGGCCGTTAAAGTGCAAATAATTCTAGCCACAACAGATCTTCTTCACTATATCTGATTGGATTATTGGATAATCCTCAAACAGAGTTTTGATTGAGTAGACTTCGTTTACTACGATGATATGTTTGGTTGAACCTTTATCAGATTAGGCTAGCCCAATTCAGCCTGAATTTCATGAAGTTGCGATTTGTTATGAAATTACGAGACAGAAAATCTCTGAAGCAGGGTACTTTGGGCCTTAATTTATTTTAAAAAATTGCCAATAATGACTTCTATCGGCAAAAGACTTGTTGTCATAAGTGAAATTAATCTGAATAAAACCAGTGCCCTGAAATGTTATTGTTTTAAAAGTCAATTTTATTTTATATTATTTATGTTAGAATCACTTATACTTTATATTTCTTAATATATAAAGTGATTGTTTTTCTATTTCAAATTCTGCCCTCAATGCTCTTATTATAAAGATTATTCTGTAGGATACAATAAGATACTGTAAGTACAGAATTTCTTCCAAGGTGTTAATTCCTACTTAGAATATATGCCCACAATACATGTATATTAAGATTCTATTCCCCAGTATCTTAAATAAATTCATATTCCTTTTTATGGTATGATCATGCATATCTTAATAAGATCTTAAAAGATCCTATGTAAGATCTTATTTTCATTTAGGATCCTATAAGATCCTATTATAATATAAGATCCTGAATAAGATCCTAAAGCATCCAAAATAAGATCCTATTCTTACATAAGGATCCTATATAAGATCCTATTATTATAAGATCCTTAATAAGATCCTGCAGGATCTTAAATAGGATCCTAATCCAATGTAGGATCCTGAATAAGATCCTGCTCCTACTTAGGATCTTATAGGATCTGTTAAGATCTTATAGGATCCTATTCAAGATTTCTACCAGGGTTGTGTTATTGAACATTTTATGTTATTTGAATGATATTTGCATTTCCCTTATTGAATTTTGCTTCGCGCGAATGATTGTTCAATAAATGCTATTGTTTTTTGATTGACTCTATTGATTTTTCGTATACGGAATAAATTATAAGGTGTTGTTAATGAATTTACTTTATAACGCAATTGAAACTTGATTGGCGTTATTGAAATTTGCAACGTTCAACTGACGATGCAAATCGCTCTAGTGATCACCGCTTTTGCTTTAATGAAGGGCAAATGCTGTAATTATATATTTTACAATTCACTATTTACAGATTTATATACAGTACCTACCTAAAAATTGTAATATTAATTATCAAGATTCATAAAACTACTACTAAAAGTTGTCTACAGTCTATATTATCTATGGAGAGAACACTGAGAAAAATCTGATTAAAGAATGTTGTACAGAGTTTATAGACTATCTATAGCCTTAAACTATAATTTCCAAGTCACTGTTTTACCAGGGGTGGTGCCAAGAATTCCCCAACACAGGGGCTAAGGTCTCCGACAGGGGGGCTAGTAGGGGGATTTGGAGTTTTATTTCACAAAAGCATTAATTACTTGTTGGGCTTAATCAGTTAAAAAGTTCTTTGCCAATTGACAAAAATACAATTTTCCTTCCAGATTCCCTGACAACTGGTAAGTTTCCCCCGATGGGGCCTGGGGGGGGGGGGGGGGCTATGGTTCCCCAACAGGGGGTGTAGCACCCCTGCCTGCCTCTGGCACCACCCCTGTGTTTTACAAAGCTTGTTGCCTACAACACAGCAACAAAACTCTGTACATTTTCAACGTTTTAAACGAATTTATGGTTATGAATATATATTTACAGCCTACAATAGTTCAAGAACCTACTGGTTCATTTGACAGGATATGAACCGACCACAACAAAGGAAACAAAATAGAAATAAAAAACAACAGTAGAAACCCAGGCAAAAGTGCTTATATAACTCGTATATAACTGTAAATAGGAAATAGGTTTTAGTATTAATTTATAAAATGGATAATGAACCATGTACTTCAATGGAATCAGACAAAGAATTGACAACTTTAGGAGCCAAAGGAACTACGTCTTCAGAAAGGAAGAGAAAAGCAGGTGGAACATCTTACTGTAAAACAAAACACAAAACGAAATCCAGAACTTTCATTTTACCAATTTCCAACTGAGAAAGATATCAGGGGCGGATTTAGCGTTAGTCAAATAAGTCAGATGACTAAGGTGAAAATTGTTGAGAAATAATTATAAATATCATCATATATTAACTTACTAATTGGTCTAAACAAGAAAAATTGCGAGGGCTGACTGGCTTAGACTTTTGCAGGATTTGGGCCGATTTAGATATTCTGATTGGTCCAAACCAGATAAATTGCGAGCGCTGACTGGTTTAGGTGTTTTGCAGGATTTAGGCTGATTTAGCCAATCCCGGTTTAGAATCTTGCAGGATTTAGGCCGATTTAGCCATTCTCATTTGTTCAAAACAGGCAAATCGTTAAATCTGATTGGTTGATTGCTTTGCCGAAAGTATGCCTAACCGGAAGCCTGCAAAATGCGGTCTCCAAGCTAGGTAGGTCTTCGTTCAGTCTAATTCTGTTCGATCGGTTCATGGCTTCTACAAGCTTGTTAGATCGTGCGTTGTGTGTTTTAAAAAGCAGCGATGATGTTCTTTTGCGGCAAATGTATGTTGATTTGTCTGCGAGAATCAGTGCTTGTCGAGTACTGGCGGCCGGAGAGCATTTCCCCAAGATTGGGAAGACATCGGTGCTGAGACGGTCTATTTGCCACAACACATGAAGGCGGACAAGCTAGAGTAAAGCATATGTCGCTCTAAGGTAAGCTTATAGGTACAGTAATTCATCAATATGGATTCAATATCGATGTTAGTCTGTTGTCATGTTACTTCCCTAACCTTTGGTGATATCCATTCCATATTAGCATAATCTGCGTTGAGCACACTGGTATAAACCAATGCTATTAAATGCTTCATGTAGTACTATAAACACTACTTAGGTTGTGTTTCAATTCTAGATACTCATTAGTATGTCATAATCATGATGCAGAGTCAGATTGCCTTTCCACAGTAGTTTACATAATACATTCGTCCTCAGTTCATATTACAAGTCAGTTAATTGTCTATATATATAACATACATGTACATACAGTATTATACATTAAGTAATAACATATAACTTTTAAACATATAAGTAATAAGGTCTGGGCCTGGGGAAACAGATCAAAAGCTAAGCAATAAATATCTACATGACATTTCTACAAATTTCCATGTATTATCGTTATACATCAAGTAAGCATTCTTCTCACATGTGGCTATTATGAAATTTTAATCTGATAATTGCACTGGACAGGAATTGGACTTGGGTTGCTGATGCCTGAAAACCAGACAGCTCATAGTAAAATGGGTTAGTAGGGAGATAGGTAGTGGCATATTAGAGGGGGGTTAGAATGATCGGGATGATGTAGAGAGTTGAGCTCCAGTCTATGTCTATGTCCATGTAATGTCCATTTTGGTCATTAACAAAAGCTTCTCCTGACTCCTAACCAGACATTGTCTGCTTGGGTTGAGGTTTAAAAGACAAGTATCAGGCATTTGAAAGCCAGACAGCTCTGGGTAGGTGGGGCTCAACAGCCATGGAAGGTAGCCCACCTTGCTCTGGGTTATACAGAATGTTAAATTCAGCTAGACTTTCACTTGCATGTTGGTCAGGCTGTCCATGTTGGATTCACTGACTAAAACAATGTAACTGGTGTTTCCTAGGCATGCTGATTAACTTTGACATAGAGCGAAACAGTCAGCTTTTTAATATTAGAATGTGACCACATATCTCTCTACTGTTTATTGGATTTCCATTTTCCCCACCATCATTCCTGAAAAAACTTAGCCTTACACACTTGCAAACTATCACAAGGTTTCTAAGACAACAAGAAAATATAAGTCCAATTTAGATAAAACGTTTCTTGAAAATGATAAAATGTCCATTAAAAACATGTTTTAAAACATTTGGAATTTTGCTCAAATGTGCTGTCAGAATGCAGGGAATGCCATTTCAGAGATCCAAACTTCAAAAATTTTCCGGGAGACCATGCCCCCAGACCCCCCTAGAAATATGGGTCCATAGCAACTTTGACTAAGGTATCAAAATTCCTAGATCCGCCCCTGGATATGGTTGCATTAGGGTTGGTAGAGCTAAATTACAGATTTATGTACAGTATCTACTTAATTACCTACCTAAGTATCTACTTACTTATGTACAGTATCTACTTAAATTATAATTTCCAAGTCACTGTTTTACCAGGGGTGGTGCCAAAATTTTAGTATCTAGAATAGCTTCTCAGCGTGAAATTATGTGTGTTTCTACACAAATTTTATTTCAATTCACTATTAAAGCATTACCATAACTGACCGGGTAAGCGCCCTCCCCATCTTCATTCCCAGTGCCTCCTCGGTACACTGGGAAACCGATTTCCCAGTGGCCCTCCCCCACAATGTTTTAATTTTTGGTAAAGGTGGGTGCTTACATGAGCAGTAGACGGCCGGCCAACCTCGATAAAAGTGTCTCAAAAAACACCGTTGATGGCATTTTTTGTTACAAGCAGGCAACCATGCTAAATCGTAACGGATAGTGTATACTTTGAAGGTGAGGGGTGTTGGCAGCCGTAATTATTGATTTATATACTAAAATTTAGAGCTTTTTGAAAGCACAATGTGATGGATGGGATATCTGTAAAGTGCTGCCTATTTACGTTTGTGTTTTATTTGAATTAGCTAAATTCAGAATGCTATCCAATCAGCGTGCCTTTAGTTTTGCTTAACCTAATTCGCACAACTCACAATCATAAACAAACAAGAAATATGGCGTGAATACACCTAAATATAATACTTCGAAAAAAGGCCACAAAGAGGTAAGCTTGCCAAGAATCAGAAATTTATTAGATCTGGTAGCTACAGGAAAGTCTCATATTCGTAAATTACTTCGTTTTATTTTGGTAATTTGCCGATACCGCCATCTATCTACTGTTATAAAGCTGAGATTTTGTACTATAGTACAGTATTGCTCCAGGGTTTGAGATTAAACATTTTCGGTGGTATCCCCAAGGGATACCAGCATCTCTGAACTTGGCATCCCAAATGAAAATTTGGTGTCCAAACTTTTGATACCAGAAAATACACGGTGCTTCTTAATATCCAGATGTTATGAACTAAGAACTTACAATAAATGAAGAGCGAGCTTCCCACTTCAATAGACCTTTCTACATGAAGTGCATGGATAACACGTTGAGAGATTTGATTGGCTCTCGCAACTGACTTCGGACTAGAGATGAGCCGATTAATCGGAAACTAATCGGCAAAGCCGATTAATCGGCCAATTTAAAATAATCGGTAATCGGCCGATTATTTTGAATAATCGGCAAAATAATCGGTGCATGTCTCAAATAAAGCTTTTCATGAACGACACAAACACACACACCATAAGTCCGTAACTTCATAAGCACAAACACAATAGTCCTTATTTCACAATGATTACAGAGCGTTTCACATAACTCTTGACGGAAGAGTTCCGCAGTCAGACGTTTGCCACAAAGTTTACGAACTCCGCAAATTCGTTATGTATATATAGCAGCCGATCAAATAGCGAGCATCAAAACAAAGTTGCAATGTTTGTCGCCAGCTTTGGAAACAATGAACCGGAACTTCTGAACTCTAGTCTGTCAAAAGATTTGTGAAACGCTTTTAAAAGTTTAAATTTTAAAGCCAACACGAGAAAATGACAAAGGATCTTCACCGGTTGAGGTAGTCACGACCGAGAACATCTCAACCCAGGAAAAGAGCTGCAGTACTGTACCTCATCAAGACCTATGGTCTTGATTCGACGAGATTGTTGGGTCAAGCGACAGCATTTCCAACGCTAGCCACAAACTTGAAGAAGAGATCGACGCCTTTCTCGCCCTTCCGCTACAGCCATTGCAAGCATGCCCTTATGTTTGGTGCCAAGCAAAGAAACTTGTTTATCCCAACTTGTTTAAAGTTGTGCTGAAGTATCTGAGCCTCCCAATTCAAGTGTTTATTCAGAGCGTGTGTTTAGCGAGGCAGGGAACATTTCCACGGACAAACGAAACAGGCTAGCACCACACAAAGCGGATAATATTTTGTTTTTACATCACAATTTCCAAATACTAATAGCGTAGCGCATACCGATTTATAAAACTGAAAGTCGGACAAACAAAACAAAATAGATTCTCAAAACTAATCATCACGAAACATTTCTGTTATATTCCACAAATCTTGTTGCAATTTAGCAATCCCTACAACATGCTAAACAACAGGCAAAAGTGCTTTCTTCTTGGTGTTTTTACAAAGTACCAGTGCCGTTGCCGATAAGACCGGGTTGTTTCCGCGCGAAAAAATTTAAAGACTCTTTAAAAACATTGTCTTCAGAGGACATGCTTATAATCGAACGAATGACAGACATCATCGCCAAAAGTTGTCAATTTCAACAAACGAAAAAATCATTACAGAACACTTGGTAATTCAGAAAACACGAGATCGCGATAGAACAACAACACACCGTGTGTCCGTGTATGTCATGTGTATGTCTGTGAGTAAATGATGAGCTGTCGTATGTTCACTAAGCTTACTCACCTGAAAATGTCGAGAGAAACCTCCCTTCTGGAGCGTATTTATTAGCATATTCTCCACTCTTTCAATAGCTCTATAGCAATTTTCTCGTCCATTTCTGCTCTGATTTCACTGTCTTTGGCACACAACGTTCTTTATAGTCCCACAAATACATTGCCCTTTTCGAAATTCTCCTGCGCTACAAAAAATGTGCTTAAAAGAATCCATTCTTCTCACAAGCAAAATGCTCGCTTCGTGGCGGCCATTTCGCCTGCAAGCGTTACCATTTTCCCCATGATCCATGATGCATTGCTATAATGCAAATTGTCCAATCGCGCGTGGAAACACGATTTTCGATTGTAATCGGGATTGCAATCCCGATAATTTTGCACCGTGTAATTTTAGTATAAAAAAATTTAGGTGAGTTTTCGCCTGAAAAGAAACATCTAGAGTTAATTACTCTATATATCTCAAAGCTATATGTAATTTATTGGTTAAGTAACGATTACATTTTGAACTAAAACAGATATTTGAAACAAGAGACAGAAACATCTCCACGACACTTGAGTTTGCTGCTGAAGCTGCAAAAGTTCTGAAAGAAAAAGGAAGAGAGGATGACTTTGTGTACATAATAGATAGATCGATTAAGCTCCTTCAAGGAAACTTACTCGCAAAAAGACATTTCTTATTGAGGATCTCTGTTAAATGTTACGGAAAACCGGAATGTGCAGGAATGTTAAAGTGTTATCTTGAATTGGAAAAATTATTAAATGATTCCGTTAATGAAAAGAGTTTGAGAATAGGTATCCTTGTTAAAATTGGGGAAGTATATTTTAATACAGCGCATTATAGAAAAGCAATAGAATATACCCTAAAAGCTGAAAACATTGTTAATGAACTTAACGAGAAATCAGGCGAAGTAAGGTGTTGTGAAATTTTAGGAAATGCATATGTAAGGCTGGCAGAGTACAAAAAAGCCATGGAGTATTACAGTAAAGCTCTAGAAATCAGCATTAAAGTGGGGGATCGGTCAGGAATTGCACATAACAACGGAAGTTTGGGGGTCACCTATTTGATGATGGGGCAATATGAAAAAACCATAGAGTATTGCAGTATAAGTTTAGGTATTAGCATTGAAATCGGGGATCAGTCAGGAATAGCAAAAAACACTGGACGTTTGGAAAATGCTTATCGTTGTTTAGGGCAGTATAAAAAAGCTATTGATTGTTACAGTAAAGCTCTAGCAATCCACATTGAAATAGGAAATCAGTCAGGAATAGCAATCTACACTGGAAATTTGGGGATTATCTATGTGAATATGGGGCAGTATGAAAAAGCCATCAAGTACCTCAGTAAAGGTCTAGCAATCAACATTCAAATGAACGATCGGCCAGGAATAGCAACATCAACTGGTTGTTTGGGAAATGTCTATTATTCTTTAGGGCAGTACGAAAAAGCCATTGAATATTTAAATAAAGGTCTAGCAATTAGCATTGAAATAGGAGATCGGGCAGAAATAGCAAACAATACGCGAAGTTTGGGAACTGTCTATCGTTCTTTAGGGCAGTATGAAAAAGCCATTGAATATGCCATTAAAGGCCTATCTATTAGCACTAAAATAGGAGCTCAGTCAGGAATAGCAATTAGCAATGGAGATTTGGGAAATGCATATGTAAGTATAGGGCAGTATAAAAAAGCCATTCGGTATTACAGTAAAGGTCTAGCAATCCACAGCAAAATAGGGAATCGGCCAGGAGTAGCAAATATCACAATAAACTTGGGAAATGCTTATCGTTGTGTAGGGCAGTATGAAGAAGCTATTCGATATTTCATAGAAGGCCTAGCAATATACACTGAAATAGGGAATCTGTCAGGAATAGCAAGTAGCAATGCAAATTTGGGCAATGCTTATGTATGTATTGGACAGTATGAAAAGGCAATTGGGTATTACAGCATAAGTCTAGAAATTTGCATTGAAATTGGGGATCAGTCAGGAATAGCGAAAACCACTGAAAATTTGGGAATTGTTTATTGTAGTTTAGGTCAGTATGAAAAAGCCATTGAATACCAGAGTAAAGGTCTTGCAATCAGCATTGAAATAGGGGATCAATCAGGAATAGCAAATGCCAATTCAAATTTGGGAGGTACCTATATGAATATCGGGCAGTTAGAAAAAGCCATTGCGTATAACAGTAAAGGTTTAGCAATCAGCAGTGAAATAGGCGATCGGTCAGGAATGAGAAGCAACATTGTAAATTTGGGACGTGCGCATCTCTTTTTGGGGCAGTATGAAAAAGCCGTTGAGTATTTCATTAAAGGTTTAGAAATTAGCACTGAAATAGGGGATCCGCCTGGAAGAGCAAATGTCGCTGGAAATTTGGGATGTGCCTATTATGGTTCAGGGCAATATGAAAAAGCAATCGCGTTTTACAATGAAAGCTTGACAATTACCACAGAAATAGGAGATCAATTGGGAAGAGCAATTTGCAATAGATATTTGGGAATGGCCAATGCGAGAATGGGGCATTATAAAAAAGCTATCGATCTTTACAATGAAGGTCTAGAAATCAGCACTGAAATAGGGGATAGGTCAGGAATAGCAAATATCAAAGAAAATTTAGGAAATGTCTATTATAATTTAGGGCAGTATGAAAAAGCAATTGAATATTCTAGTAAAGCTCTAGCAATTAGTATAGAGATTGAGAGTCGGTGTCTGGAATGTATTGCCGTGGGAAACATTGGGCGGTTTTACTTTACACTACATCGAATAACGGAAGATGTAAGCAAATTAAAAAAAGCTGTGTCATTTTTAAAGAAATCTGTTGTATGCGGCGATAAGATTTTATTTGATTTAGATGCTGATGAAAATAAGATATCGTTTATCAATAAATACTTTGTGCGATATGTGACTTTGATGCATTCTTTTATTTTGTTAAAACGCATTGAAGCCGCATTGTTAGTTGCTGATCTTGGAAAGGCCAAGGCACTGCATGCATGCTTTTTATGAGAAACGATATAAATCAGAAACAGATGACATGAGCAATTACACAAGAGAAACCTGGGAAAAAATTGACAACACTGAAGAAGAAGTACAAACAGGCGA